>JAZGTK010008879.1:5690-17819 GCA_036877625.1 Ambastaia sidthimunki | reverse complement strand
AAATGAATATAGTAAATATAGTTCAGAGAGCAGTTCAAACTTTTCTGAAGTTAAGGTTGTTCACTGTATGTGTTTGCCTTTTGTTTTTGCAATCATGCTCAGAAAAAAATATTTATCGGCCTATATATCGGCTATCGGCCTCCAAATTAAAAAAAGTTATTGGTTATCGTTATCGGCCAAAATTTCTATATCGGTGCATCCCTAGTTTATTCATTGTTGGGCTTACTTGTGTATTACCTTGGACGGTCTACCGTTTTGGATTACTTGCTGCCTGCCTTTTTGACCCCTTGCTGTTTACTGGATTACTCTATTGTTTGCCGCCTGCCCTGAACCCTTGCTTTGACATTGATTACGTTTTTGGATATCCTGTGTGTACCCTGTTGGTTGACCTTTGACTGTTTGTTTACTCTTTTGCCAATAAAGTGCTGCAGATGGATCCCTCGTCTCCTGAGCTTTCATTACAACATGTTACACTTTCAGATGTTTATTGTGTTGTAATTGCTCCACAAGTCAAAAGAAACATCCAATCTGAAAAAATACATACTGCAAGCAGGGCCATAAGCCAGTACTTTATTACAAATTAAGACAACTTTTTACTGCAGTTTCATGCATCTTCCTAAACTGCAACCTTCCAGTGGTTTTGACTCATGTTTGACTTTTTAAGGTTTAAACCTGTGTGTCAACAAGCAACAGTAATCAACAAGGAACCACATTTTCTATGTAACATTGTGATATTGCATAGTAATCAATTCGCTTTTTCTCCTAATCTGGAAGTTAAAACAAATGTAATTGGTCCTTCTAAACAATCTGCCTCTCTTCTTTATGATGCAGTCTTGTTTGATGTGTATGTCATCATTGTCATCAAAATTAAAACACAATATTAAAAACACTAATTATAGTTCAATCTTCATTATTAAATTTAATTTAATTGGTAAATTTCAAAGTTCTAAAGAAATGAAATTTACCATACCTTGCCTGCAGCTGCCATAATGCTGGATATCTTCTGACTAGAAGCTCCACCTTTGCTGCTGAAAACATTATGTAGATTAGCAGTGTATCTGTCCAGTTGTGCCAAGGATTTGGATAAAAGTGGCACAGTCATTATCCGTATGAATTCTGTGTTTATTTAAAAAACAAAAGGGAAATGAAAATGGGGATGAAATATGGACCTACTGTAGAGGAATTAATTGTAATTGACATTTCCTGTGTAAATATCAATAACACTTCATTATATGAAATATATTTATGAAATATTCATGCTTTTCAACGCTTACAGTGCAGGCCACCTGGCTTTGTAAATCCTTTGTAAATCCTCAACCACCTCTTGTCACCTATAAAAGGTTGAGTGCATTTTTCTTTTCATTTTTTAATAGTAAAGTCAAAAAGTCAAAGTGGAGTTTATTGTCATTTCAGCCATATACAAGTACATAGTGAAACGAAACAATGTTTCTCCAGAACCAAGGTGCTACAGTAACAACACAGAACAACACAAAACTAGAATGAATGGTATTTGCAAAAATCTATGTGCAAACAGACAATACAAGACAGTACAGTGACTACTGGGACAGACAATAACATAGTGGGTCCCAGTGCCATTCCGACCAGTACACAGTTCTGTTTAGGAATGACAGTAGTGCAAATACTTAGTAGTGCAAAATGGCAAGTAGTGCAAATAACAAATGGGTTATTGAGTATTTAAGAGTCTGATGGCATGGGGGAAGAAACTATTGCATAGTCTGGTCGGGAGGGCCCGAATGCTTCGGTACCATTTCCCAGACGGCAGGGGGGTAAAAAATGTGTGTGAGGGGTGCGTGGGGTCATCCACAATGCTGGTGGCCTTTGGTGAGTTTTGAATGTCTGTGATGGAGGGAAGAGAGACTCCGATGATCTTCTCAGCTGTTCTCACTACCCGCCGCAGGGTCTTGCAGTCCAAGACAATGCAATTCCCAAACCAGGCAATGAAGCAGTCGCTCAGGATGCTCTCGATTGTCCCTCTGTAGAACACGGTGAGAATGGGGGGTGGTGAGGCTTTCCTCAGCCTTCTCAGAAAGTACAGGTGCTGCTGGGCTTTTTTTGTTATGGAACTGGTGTTGAGCGACCAGGTGAGGTTCTCTGCCAGGTAAACTTCAAGAAACTTGCTCTTGGTGCTCTTGATGATCTCCACAGAGGAGCTGCCGATGTTCAGCAGAGAGTGGTCTCTCTGTGCTCTTCTAAAGTCAACAACCATCTCTTTAGTTTTGTCCACGTTCAGAGACAGGTTGTTAGCTTTACACAGTCCGTTAAACGCTGCACCTCATCTCTGTATGCTGACTTGTTGTTCCTGCTAATGAGACCCACCACAGTTGTGTCATCGACAAGCTTGATGATGTGATTAGAGCTGAACATTGCTACACAGACGTGAGTCAGAGTGAACAGCAATGGACTGTCCTGTGGGGCCCCAGTGCTCAGTGTGATGGTGCTGGAGATGCTGTTCCCGATCCAGACTGACTAAGGTCTCCCAGTCAGGAAGTCCAGGATCCAGGTGCAGAGGAAGGTGTCCAGGCCCAGCAGGTTCAGCTTTCCGACCAGGTGCTGAGGAATGATTGTGTTGAATGCTGAACTGAAGTCAGTGTTTCCCCTACCATTATATTAGGGGGGCGACCCGCCCCCTCAACGGCACCTCCCGCCCCCCTTGAAGGTCAAGTTAATTTTATTTTATTTTCGTCGAATAACGACATAAGTAATTTAAGATCATCTTTCCTATATAACAGGTCTGTGCTTTTTTTTTATTAAACTAAATAGCCTTATGTTATTTATACAATGGCATGTAATTTCTGTCTCCACGTTTGCGCGTTTACAATCGTCCTCTGTATCGCGCACGGCGGCGTTCCGCCCCGATGCGCGCACACACCCACCAGCGGACAGAGACCGCGTGTCGGAGAATATGTCGCATCAGGCTGAAAAGCAGGCAAAAATATCAGCGTTTTTTTAAACTTTGATAAAGTGTTTGTGTGAGTGTTTTGCCGCACCACACATAACATCTTTTTTTTATTATTTCTAGTATTCTGTACAATCGTTCGTATACGCGTTTTCATTCTCTATTCTGTTGTGTTATTATCAAATGTCTTAACATTGTTTTGAACTAGAAATTTCTATAACCAAAGAAAATATCTCGTGTGCGAACACACTTGGCAATAAAGCCCTTCTCATTCTGATTCTAATGATCTGATTCTAATGAGTCTAGTTATACCCTCCTCCAAATATACACAATCACCTACTCGCAGTTTTACATTCAATATCCCCCACTGGTGGAATGATCTTCCACACTCTGTTCGGTCTGCCTCATCCCACACCATATTTAAAAAAACTACTAAAAACCCCCCTCTTTCGTGAACACCAGTCTAACCCACATCTAAAAAAAAAGTTTTTCTCCCCTCTCCCAACAGGAGACCTTATTATCAACCTTATTTTTTACTTAATGTTTGTATTTTCTTACCATACTGCAAGTACAGTTCCTACTTTTTTGCAAGATGAATTACAAAATCTAAGCTGCACTGATTTTAGCAATTTCATGGCACACAGTAGATAGGAAGAAAGTATTTTATACTAGAGGAGTAAAGTTTGTGAACAAACTTTGTCAGCTTGGAAAAAGCTAGTCTTAAAGCTAGTCTAAAAATTAAAAATAGCATAAGGAGTTTACGTTTAAGCATAGTTTTAGCATTGGTTAGCATTATGCTAGCAGTTAGCATTTTAGCATGATGCTAGCATGACCTATGATTTCACAAAATTCAGCCTAATATTAAATATATGGAATTTTTGCCCACTTTTTCATATGCTCTAAAAACAGTGTACACTTGATCGCTTATAAAAGTCATAGCACACCTCTTTTCAATGAGCCGGTCAATTCGACCTTTTATTTATGGATCTATAACAATCTGTGCGGGGCCAGTTATGTACTGATGTTTTGTCCAAAAAAGTTGTAGTATGCATAATAGTGATGCTTTGCTTTGCAAGCAGAATGATGAGTTATTCTTTGGAACGGCTTCAATTTTGTGGAGTAGTCAGAAGTGGGTAAATCTATGCTGTACTAAGTTAGGGAAATGTTAAGGATAAGTATGAAATGCTTTCTGTATGTGCAAAACAAATATTAAAGTGTTAAACAGAAACTGGTCTGTGATGGGATGGGCTGAGGTGGTAATGCCATATAAAGGGAAAGGTTTTCAAAAAAAAGTTAATCTCTTTAGCCACAGTATGAGCATGTTTAGTCTTGTTCAGAGACACAGAGCATGAACAAAGATAATGTAACTGTAACAGGGATTTAAGTTATGCTGTTCGAGGAGTATATTTGTCAGTATTAGCCAAGTATATTTAAGTATAATTTTGTATATATTAAAGTACATCATTGAAAAGTACATAAAACCCATAAAAGTTTGCATGTCAGAAGTGTCGAAAATTAACATCTTATATGGGTTTCAAATAAAGTGGCAAAATGACAGTTATGCACTTTGGTAGGCTTATGTAACATTCTAGCTGCTACAAAAAAGTCACAGCAATATCCTAAATCCAATAAGAAGTCAGTAATTTTACATATTTTGCAGTTTTAGCCATTTCAGGCATTGAACAACTCCTAGAGATTTTATTACATCAACATGTCATAACATCAACATATTTGGTCAGTCTAACCTAATGTTCTTTGCATTCTTAAATTAAGATTGTGTTTTTGTTCAAAACATGTCTGTGGTGACCTGATAAAGTGTGATATTTTGCCATGAAACAGGAAGAACTTAAGAGTTTATGCATGTCAAACTTTACAATAGCATCCCCAAAGTATACGAGAGCGAGAGCCAATAAATGCTGCTTGCAACTTTAATTTTAATAGCTTCTCTAGCTACCATCAGTCTAAATACACAGCATTATAGCTAAGTTTCATGCCTCATAGGACAAGATACTAGGTCTCTGTACGCATGTGTATTTGATAAATCAAGATCTCATCTAGATCAATTATTACAACTTCCCCAGGTTTCAAAATGTAAAAACATAGCCAGACATACTAGATCAAGTAGTATCCACCGGTAGGGGTTTTATTCAACAGTATCACCTTACACTTAAAATGCTTTAAATGCATCTGTCTGAAAAAAGAAATAAATCTGTCTTGTTTTCGCTACTGTTTACAGACCATCAAGCCACCAGACAGACCTTTTTAAAGAGTTGCACACTTCATTTGTAAGAATTAGTAGTTTCTGTTGGTAGAGCCGTAATTGTGACTTTAACATTTACACTGGTATTGAAAATGGTGCATTAGGGCTAGCGTTCATTAAGACAGGATGTTACAGTATCCACCTTCTTATTACCTCTCACATATAAATTAAGGGGGGTGTTGTGCAGGTGTTTCAGATATTATAAAACAAATCCAATTATTTTTAAATGCTGAATGTGTGATCTAAAATGGTTCACTTGACTTGAAACCTAAATGAAATGCTGACATTAGCATTGTGCTGCTGGTACACTAAAGGGAGTTCACATTGATTTTAATTTTACAAAATAAATGAATAAAAATGAATTTTATTTTATACATTTAGGTCCTATTTATCCTACATAAATCCTATTTATCATAAATGAAGAAATGTGAGATTGCCACAGGGATTAGTATTAGACCCACTAATTTTCTCATTTTTATATACTTCCTCTAGTAAACATTAGGTTTCATTGCAATGCAGATAATATTCAGCTTTTCCTCTAAATGCCAATACCAATTTTCTAAATTAACAGGCTGTGTTCATGATATCTAAGATTGAATTCTGATTCAATTTCTAAGTATTGTATGTATTGGAATACCTCTAAATTTAGGAGCTCTAGGAGTTTAGAAGAATTCTCCAGATGCCTGCTCTTTAATGGCTTGATGTGATTTTTGATGCAATCTGTCATTTACTAATTACTTATAAAACATTAAAAGGTATAGCATTTAATTATAGAGTTTATCACTCTTTTCAGTGCCACGAGGTCAGAAACTCTTGTCTGAGCTTTGAGGTCTCGTTTGCTCTTTCATCTTTGTCCAGCAGTTTGTTTGTGTGCTCTCTCTTCTGTACCTGACAAAAGTGGTTAAAAGACTAAATAACTAAAGCTAAGCTTTTTAGAAAACTTCCAGTACTAACGGAAAGACCTCATACAGTTTTCTGAATTTAAAATTTGTTAAATGATAGTCTGTCTGTTTTGCCTTTTTTAGTTGTTTGGTCATATAGCCTTGATTTTCCACCTCACATATCTTTGTGACACCTCCTTTGTGACACAGCCTGTGAGATTAGATTTTTAGAACAGTTAGTAAAGTATCCCACGTGTTTCTGGTCTAGCCACAGCGGGCCCACCCTGGATTTGCATTGTGCTTCCTGGAGACAGAAAAAGCCTTGCTTGTCAGCTGAGCTAATGGCCAGGGCAAAGTGGTGGTGGCCGAATGTCTTTAGCCGATCCCTATCTGTACGCTCAATGGTCTCTCTGTTTCAACCTAATTTTGCTGATTGGATATCGTCTTGAGCACTGGATGTCAGGGATGAGGAGGGATGGGAAAATACTACATGCTTTGTACTTCGTCTTTCTTTAAAAGTAAATGACAGTTGCAGAGTTCCTGCTGCAGGAATGTCTCTTCTCTCATTACTACATGGAGCTAAATCCAAACCATGTGTCTTTACACCCAGTTAGCTGCTTTTGCCCACCTCCAATTATAGCAGTCAGGATGTATTCATTTTACTACCCCTCTCCTGTGTAGGGTTCTCAGTTTCCCAGCCCAAGAACAGTCTTATTGGCTAAGTACAGTAGCCCACCTCCAGGGTCAAAGGTCATTTCCCCTTCGGATCTCTATCTAAAGAAGTGTTAAATATGTGGAGGGGCTCTTTGTTTGAATAGCCCCGGGATAACATGTCAGGAATGGGGTGGGTTCAGGGGTAAACTGTAAGGTTACTTCAACTAAAAACAGTGTAGTTCTGCATATGACTAATTTAATCTGTTCATAAATTTAAATGACTTGTTAAATAATGACATTTATTTGTTTGTAGGGTCGTAGAGAAACATACACAAACTGAAATAGCATAAAGCTGGTTAGTAAATAAGTGTGTGGCAAGTCTGTTCAGTGTCTCTATTTGTGTATAGGTGGATATAGACATCCCAGTCATCTGTCCTGATACACTTGTTGTCTTTGAAAAAACATGCATGTTTTTTTTTTTAAAAAACCTTCAAACCAGTCTTACCACCTTGTGGCTTCTCTCTCACTTTTTTCTTTCTCTTTTTCTCAGTTCCATTTCTTTTGCAGACTTTTTGTTCCTGTTGCAGTAATAAAAAAAAATGACTGCACATGTGAAATTAAATCTTGCTCACCATGACTGTGTATCGTTCATTTTTGTGCATTGTGGAACATAGCAGACTGTGCTTCCACCTGTGTAACTGCTGATGACTGTGCCTGATGACTGTACTTTGTGACTGTGTCTGACTGTGATATTGTGACTGCCTCTGACTGTCTGAGACATTGCTTTTGTTACTGTGTGTAACTGTGACATTGTGACTGTGTCTGATTTTCATGTGACTATACTTTGACCATCTGAATCTAACTCTATGATCACCTGAAACTGGTGCGACATACATACATATTAGTTTAAGCAGATATTTTAACCTGCTAAGTAAATTAAACATTTCAAGACTCACCTGTGAGCAGCTGCTGTCAATCCCAAACATTAAGTCATGCAGTCATCATGGACATTTTCATTATAGATAGATACTTTTGCATTGTAATATGCAAAGTATTAGCATGTACTTTGTTTTTATTTTTTATGTATTTTTTTTTAATTTGTAAGTATTGTTTAGAAACATGTTTACATAAAACGTTAAATAATTAATGGCAGAATGGTTATCGTTATTATTTACTGGTAGGTTAACAAAATAATTAATCGACTGGTCAGAAAATAATAAATAAAATAATTGACAGATTAATGGTTAAAATAATAAAATTAATCAATTATAAAATTGATTAATCAATATTTAAATTAATTATCAAAATAAAAATGTATTACAGCTCTAGTGCTGTCCTTTCTGTGACTGTGCTCTCCATGTGACTGTGCCTCTGACTGTCTGACTTTTTGGCTGTGCTTTTGCCTCTGTGACTGTGCTTTCATTTCTGTGACTGTGCTCCTGTCTCAGTGACTGTGCTCTTGTCTCTGACTGTGCTCTTGTCTCTGTGACTGTTTCTGTGGTTGTGCATTTGGGTCTGTGACTTCATTTCTGCCTGTGTCTGATTGATACTGATTGAACGCATTCGTGTCTCTTTAGCAGATGGGAAGCATCCTCATCACTGTGACTACACTAGCAGAGATGAGAACAGAAACCATGCTCTTTCTGCCTCTCTCCTAAGATGAAATCCTTTGTGTGTTAGCAGGTCAGGCATCCTGTTCACACATAGATGTGTTTTACAGCTTTAAAATGTCTGTGGACACTACTACTGTACTTGTTTGGATGTGAGGTGTCATGTTGGCAGTTTGTTATAAAGACACTTTGAGTAAATTTGAAGGGATTCTCAGTGAGTACAAAGCTGCTGTTATCCCCACACATAGGAGGGTGTACTGTGGGCATACCTGTGTACTCTGTTTGATCATGTCTCTCATTCCTCCAGTCCGCCTTTGCCTCAGGAGACAGCTCTCCATACTTCTCATAACAGTCACCAGCTGTTACCCTGGTGATAGAGGGAGCCCTCTGTGATTGCTGTACTCATTACTTTGGTGTTTAATGGGAAAATGGGAAAGACAGAAAACAGCCAGGGCTGAGTTTGACTCTGTCTTAAGGCTGCCCGTAACCTGTACCCATCATAAAGAGACATTGTCAGCAAACTCATATTGAGTTCCAAAAGTGGGATATATAACCATACATGTAATTGCTAATGTCCATTGTAAAAAATTAAAGCTTGCTTTTGATCACCTGACTACTGTTGTAAGGAAAGTTTTATCTTTACAAAAAACACTTTTAAGGTCAAAGTATTTGTGTACCTACACCAACAGTTATTTGGCAGGCACTCTGCATATAGCCTACATTCAGTGGATGGGGTTCATTTCCACTCAGATATTAACCCCCTATTGACCAGCCACCTCTAAGTGCAATATTCTTTTGTGTAGTAGTACTGTGGTATTCTTTGATTTGCCATTCATTATTAGATATATTAAGAGACCAGGGCAAGGCCATAACTATACCATGCTACAATATCAGCACAGTACTTTTTAGAAGGGGTTATTCCTGGAGTCAGTATTGAATGTACCATCACATGTTCATTAACCTTTTAGCTGAGTAATGGGGCAGCAGCCAGTGTGACCCACCTCAGTTTATCAACCTTAAACTATGATGGCAGAAATCCCAGAATCCGCATGGATGGGGTGCTGCATGGATTGTGCTCTCATTGTGACTGACCTGAGATTTGACATGTCATGATGAGGATTTGGCCACATTCACTGTGCATGTTGGTTTTAAACAATGAGGTTGGGTGTTTTTTTCTGGCATTGACTTGCAGTTAGTGCACATGGTTTGCAGGGTTGCATCAAGGAAATATTTGCTTGTTAAAGTGTGTTAGGGTGCTGAATGCAGCAGGGTGGGTCTGTGCATCAAACAAGTTGTTGTTCAAGTTTAAATGTCAGCTCAAGACTGAAAAATATTCTTGTAAAACCAGCAGATTAATCTCTGACCATTTAGGGATCACCTAAACAGTACAGTACATAGTCCAGGAGATAAAATAATCTACTGTAAATCAGTGATATTTCTGTGTTTTTGCACTAGATTAATCTAACAATTAGTCTGCTGTATTGTGTGTGTGAACACCGGCTGATGAGCGCACTTATCCAAAATCACAGAACTGAACCATTGTTGAAATCAGTTGGTGAGGACATTTGGCCCTCACAATTATAGATAACCTGTAAACACTGTACACACACATGCACGCATTTGTACATTTTTAAATAAACAATAAACATATACCAAAAAACTAACAATTGTATGTTTTAGTTAGAAGTTAGAATTCTTGTCCAAACATTTGAGGTGTGTGTTCAGAAAAGAAGGCACCTGAAACATTCTAGTACACAGTCTGGTGCAGTTTATAGATTCAGGACAGAAGATCTGGATTGATGTGAAGTGTTGGGTGTGTTCATGAGATAAACAGAAAGATTCAGATTGTATTATGAGGTCTTGACGTGTTAAATGTTTATACAAGCTAGTGTAAATAATCTGTCACTCTTTATTTGCTCTCTCTCCTCTCTTTCTATCTCTTTCTCTCTTGCTCCTGTGGTAGCTTGCACTGAGTCTTTCATACCATGGCACTGCACAGACATGAAGAACAATAACAATGAAAATAAATTAAAAAGCAGAAGAAACATTTGTGGTTTGCCAGGAGAGGGGACTTGAATACCAGTCTGTCAATGGGGTTGCCATGTTTGTGTGTGGCTGTGCTGGGAAGAGGATGTTTGGACCTCCAGTTGTGTGTAAGTCTCTGTCAGGACTTGTGGGATTGGTGTGGAGGTGGCAGTCTGACAACTCAAATGATAGGCTACTGCGTGTAAGAACATGACAGTACAGTGTACCATGGACTTGTGTCGACCTGGCCCCCTCTACACAAACACAGACGCACACGTTGGCATATGTGGTTTGTGAGGACTCTCCAGAAATGTAATGGTTTTTATGCTGTACAAACTGTATATTCTATCCACTAACCTTGAACCCTCACAGAAAACGTTTGATATTTTTTAATTAAGAAAAATACACAAAATTGTAAGTGATTTGATTTAATCACAGGAAGTGTCCCCAGAAACTGTTTACATGGCTATACACGTTATTATACACATTTGTATCCATCGTAACACTACATATTCAAACACACGCAACAATGGACAATAAATCAAGAATCTCCCTGTTACAGAGCCAGTTACAGGAAACAATGTGTGACAGGAATAATTGTGTGTAATTGTGTATATTTACTGGAATTTTAACGTTTCTTTACACCTAGTGTTTTTGTTATAAATCTCTGTTTGTTTGTTTGTTCGTTTACCTTTGTGTTGTTCCAACCCTGTTCAGTACAATAAAAGCATTTGTTTACCAGGGGTTGTCGAGTAACAGAAGAGCACCATAAAGCTGTTCTTAAAGCAGTCATAGCTGTAATCATTTTCTTTGTGTATAAAAACATACACTACTCTAAATACAGTTCTAGTGCCCATGGGGTGTTAAAAACGTCACAATGAATGTCATTGTTTGGCCTGTCAGTCTCAGGGAAGGAAAACTAGGCTTGTGGTGAACTGATGCACACAATAAAGGTGGAAGACGGGTTCTGAATCCCACTGTGGAGACGCCACATTGGTCGCCTGCACACTCATTTCCCTGTTCTTTCAGAGCACCTTCGCCATATGTGGTTGTCTCTCTTACAGGATTTACACATTGGCCATTGTTACCCTCGACCCGCAGATATCTAAAAAACTCTTCTGCTCTGTCACAGGATGGTTTCACACCCCTGTGTCTGCAATACTGAAAGTAAATGAGCCACCACTGGAATTCTGATTGGACAAGTTTATTAATTGATATTAACATCTTGAATTAAGTAATTTATATTCATGCAGTATTCATGTTAATGTACAGCATCATTGGTGTGTAATGTTGCTTAATTACCCTCAAATTCACCTCAAAAGCATGACATCTGCTTTAATGGAGTACATTATAGCACTGGTATTTAAAATAACACAATGAACTTGGAATTTAACTTTCCATGTCTCTAAAATTTTTTGTTTTTGCATCAGCAGATTAACTGCTATTTTAACCCGTGGTGTGTGTTATGTTTGAGCAGGAAGTAGATTGATTAACTGTCATAATAATAAAGAGATTGAACACCAGAGCATTGTGACGGGCTGAAGTTGATGTCTGTCTTGTCTGTTTGCTGGAACTGAAGCACATAAGAGCTTCATTTATTACAGTACTGCACAAATCCCAGCAAACACACACTTCTTGTGATGAAATTTGTTGATGCAACCCTTTTTTAGAGTTTTGTAGGAATTGTCGGAAATGTTCAAAAGTAGAACATATTGAGAAAGATAATTAAATGGACACAACTGCAGCAATAATATTTTATCTGAGTTTTGCATTTTGACACTT
>JAZGTK010008878.1:0-17819 GCA_036877625.1 Ambastaia sidthimunki | reverse complement strand
ATTGTTTATAACTAGCTGTGTATAAAAACAATAGAAGTCTATGGAATGTCCCCATTTAGACAGATAAATAAACGTGTGTGTGTGTGCATACAGACACACAAACACACAATGTATACACACGTGTTTGTGCTCAACAGTAGTAAACAACGTCTGACTGCTGCATTATACGCAAAACAACTACGAGGCTTTTGGACATATAAAGCTAATTCCAGAGCCGCCGTGAGGCCCACCAGCGCATCAATCAATAGAGAGTGTGTCCTCCACAGCCAGACATGAGCTCATGCTGAAGACCTGGACCAAACACACACGTTTGCAAAACGCTGTGGTGACGTTTTACAACAACCTTGCATTCATAAACATAATAAACAAACATATGAAACGGCAGGCATACATGGTCAAAGCTTGTTTCCACAAGACGTAAACTAACATATGAGCTAGAAACTGGTCCAGGCATTCGGAATAAATTTGTAATAATAATAATAAATAATAATAAACCACACTATAAAATACAGTATGTTTTCTTGTATATTTCTAAATCTGCTAGTTAAACAACACGAGCTTGTAAATAAGCACGTATATTCAAACTATTAACAGAACTAGTCTTTTACGTTTTCTGAAGAAAATGTCTGTTCAAAACTCACCTCCGTGATGCTGCAGTGTCGGTGGGGTTGTCAGGGAACTGCTGTTTTTGCAAAGGTGTTGTGAGTGATTTTCAGCACATTTCCACACACCTGTCAGGTATTGATGGTGGTTGCTAAGGAGTTGCAGGAGGGTTGCTATACTGGGAAAGGTCAGAAAAGAAAACAGTGTTTTGGTTTTAGGCCAGTAAGCTTTTGCAAGTTTTCATATCACGGTTTTCTTCTAAGAACACAAATTTTGAACATTTAATTTTTTAGATTGTATACTAATTAACATTAGTTAACCATTACACATTATCTGAAACAGTTAAACCTTTAATTTACAATACTTCAAAGTATATGTATATTATTTTTATTAACATTAAATTATTAATAGAACACATTTCTAACTTTAAAAACTATTTACATTAGGTTTATTTAATGCATTCTAAACTAACATGAATTAACATTGAACAATATTATATTTTAAAAGCTGAGATTAACCCAGATTAATAATGGCTAATTGTTATTAGTTTACGATACATGATGCATTAAATTGTGCAACTATATACAATCAGCAAAAAGAACTGCCTTTATTTTACAATGAAAATTCATAATTAAATTTACTTGAATTTGCAAAATTGTTTTATAATGGCTGTCAGGCCGTGTGGAGCTTCCGTGTCCTGTGAGTTTTGACGGGCGTGAGATCAGCAGTGGCCCACAGGTCACTTTTATTTCGGTCACTTTCGTCCCCATGGAAGAAATCGGAGGCATGTGCATCGCCAGTGTTGTGGGTGTATTTATGAGCATGATGTTCATCAGATATTTTTGGATGAGGACAGAGAGCGAGCAGCGGAGGGTGTCCATTTCACTGACGGGTGGGGGGAGTGCAGTTAATTTTATCTAACGTGCTGAGCACAATCAAAACCAGAGATTGACTCCGCGTGAAGAAGTGAGGGCCGGTGTCAAGGAAACAGAGAGAGAGTCAGAGGGAGAGAGGCAGAGAGAGAGAGACTGAGAGATAGAGGGGGAGAGAGAGAGGCAGAGAGAGAGAGACTGAGAGATAGAGTCAGAGGGAGAGAGTCAGAGAGAGAGAGACTGAGAGATAGAGGGGGAGAGAGAGAGGCAGAGAGAGAGAGAGGTGTTTGTGATTAATCTGGCTGCATTGCATCACCACCTTCCAGAGCAGCCAACTGGAGCGGCCGGCGAGCGTCTATTCTGAGAGCAGAGTGTCATCTCGGCACCAGCCACCGCACTGTCTTATGACTGCCACTGAAACCAGCCGCTCTCACATCACTCTCAGCCTTTAACCATGAGCTCATCAGAGCCATTACACAACACTTAACACCCATCGACCAGCGCCGTGTGAACGTAGCACATTTACTTTAATGGCAGAGTTGCTTCTCGATAAGATCACATAAAAAAGAAGATATTAATTAGGTTGAGATAATGTTTTGCTCTTGCCTTTAAAGAAACAGCTCACCGTCTTGCATTATGGTCACACTATAAGATAAACAGTTTCAGAGAGGCTAGCAATAGCAAGCTAGCTAGAAACATAAGGCCCCACTTTCCTTTCAGAGCTCTCCAAAGCCACACCCCCTCCAACACATGAACACGTTCATAGTTTGACAGGCAAGCAGGACATCCTATCATTACATTCGGACCGAATGCAGTGATTGGACGAACATTTTATGGTTCTATATATATATATGTTTAGACACATTTACTTAGTGATGCTATCAGGATGTGAAGAGACTTTCAACCAGCATAACAAAAATGTTTCTGAAAAAAATCACCTTCCCTGCTTTTTAAAGCACGGCCACGACCAAAGTAAAAAAAAAAAAACAAGATACGGTTCAGAAATTAAGGCCGAATAAATGGCAAAGTAAAGAAAAACACATTTAGTTTGTGTTAACTATTTTAATACATTAAACAAGTGGTTCTAAGTTTGTCAAGGGCTTGTAAAGGCATCTGGTTCGAGTGCTCAATTTAGGAGTGTTTTAGTGATTTGTTTAAAAAACAGCATGTGTCAGAGCTATAGGATTCATACACACACACGCACACACACACACACACACACATACACGCACACACACACATAGCCCTTGGCTAAACTCTAAATTAAAGACCTGGCTATGCACAGCTCTCCTTTGAGGCTAACAGCTAATGAAATGTACACGCTGGGCCCCAGAGCTCGGGTGAGAGGAACTGATACTCTGAGCAGGTTTATGTCTGTCTGTGAAAAATGCTGCTATCAAGCATTTCTAGTCCATTTCTTAATTTACCAGGAAATTTTAAACACAATATGACTCTATAAATACCCATTTATTATGCAAGTCCCTGGAGTACTTGATTGTGATTGGTCAGTCGCTGGATTCTGCAGTCAGGGTTCTGAGTGACCTGTATAATGAATAAACATAAACGTTAACGCAAAACCTGACATAAAAATCTTTACATTGTTATTTCWTTAYWTTTGCGTAATCATACACAAACACAACAATCATGCRTTTGAAAGTTTAATGCTGTTTAACCTTGATAATCTTCAGGGAAATACTGAAAACATGGTCCACTGTCCTGTTTAAATTAAGGAAGAACTGAGAAATTAGTGAGTGGATACAAGTAGCAAATCAAACTGAAAATAAGGATTATAGTAATAAAGCACAATTATGTTTGTTTGTTTGTACTGAAGTATGTGTGAGCTGTCATTTCTGTCCTCAGATTTGTTTTCTCAAAGGACTCCAGCGGCTTACTGTGTTATCCTCAGGAGAGCGTCTCCAGGTCCCACTATAAATAGACCAATTAGAGCTGTTTTTCTGCGCCGGGTGTGCGGTTTCTTACAACAGCCCACTCACCCACGAGAGAGGGTCATTAGCAGGGCTGTCACCAGCTGCAGAACGGCCTCCTCACCTGCAAGACACGCCGGCGCTTTTTGGGAACATTTTACAACAATCATTTGTGAATTTTAGCAGCTTAGTTTTAGTTGCATGTGTGGGCCTGGACTGCCTATTAATTTGTATCCAAATGCCTGTTTTACTCCTATAATAAATGTGTCCCCGCTAATGCAAGCGAATTAATTTACTCAGCGCTGAAGGCGGTTTCACACCCCGTTACTGTATTACTTAAGAGAGAAATCCGTCTTTTCCTCTACCCCCCGCCCACAGTCTCTGTAGCCGTAGGACGTCACATAGGATGTTCACTCACCCAATTTGTTTGCCTTTCTGCTTAATTGACTGCGGTTGATTGCTTCTGGTAAATCACACAGAGAAACCGTGACGGAACCTCGACCGTCCGTACGTTCACAGTGTGCCACGGTTTTATCACTGTTTATTTAACGACTTATATATTTATTTTATTCATTTAAACAGGGTTACCAAAAAACATTCCTTTGGGATTACAGAAAACATCTAAATTCCCTGGATCCCATAAGACTTGGCAGTTTTTGATGGTTCCATCGCGTGTCGTTTCCTGGGTGCCACAGACAGAAGCGTGTGGCGGGGCCCCCGCGGTTCCACGAGTCTGAAGCCTGCGACAGCGCCGCATACCGAGCCCCCAGAGCTCCAGGGCTGGCTGTCAAAACCGGCTGGTCGTTTGGGATTACTCCAGATTGGAGCTCATTAGCGTCCCGCGGAGAACGGAGCGCTAAATGGTATCAAGCAGCTATTTTAGACGAGGTAATCTTGAGAACGGGGCATATTGTGCTGCTTGAATTATTTTGGAGAGATTTGGCTTGGAGAGAGTGCGGGGGGAAATAAATATACAGCCTGGGAAGTCCGCAGTAAGAAAATTGGAGCTTAAGTGCAATTTAATTTGGAATCACAGAAAATAAGGAAGCGACGTGGAGCGATTCATGCTGTCTGCTCTTAAACGGACGACTAAATGATGGGACGACACTTACATCAAGGTGCGCCTCCCTCTCGCTGGACCCCAGCCAGGTGTAACCATGACGATGGACGCTTTCCTCAGCAGAGCCGTGACCCTGAAACAAGAGTTCCGCTAATAGTCTAATTACACAAGCTACGTCAAGAGTACACACAGTAAATACAAGCATTCTCATTGGAAGAGAAAGAGGAAATCCAGCACTGATCCCACCATCACCTCACCACAATATGATCCTTGTAAGCCCCTTCACTTGATAAGATGCCAAGTGGCCCCGTGTAGAGTTTAACAAGTCCCTCAAAATAACTGCTGAGAAAACTAGGACAGCAGGTCAAAAACTTATACTGTGTTGTAGAGCAGTGATTCCCAACTAGTTTATTTCCATGACCCTAGTGACTCCCCAGCTAACAGGGAATGTTTTTAGAACATTCTCTAAAAGTTCTTTTAAAGTTATCAAAAACATACTTGCAGTAATGTTAGTTGAATGTGTTCTAACATTACGCTTCATATCAAAAATGTTATTGTAAAGTTGTTAGTGGAAGGTTTTAAAAATGGTAAAGAAATAAGAAATATTTGAATAACCTTCTCATAACCAAACAATCAAGTTAATACAATGTATAAAAGTGACATTTTAAATGCTCCTAGAACTTTCAAAATAATTTTTTAAACCTAATGGAAACATTCTTACAACTCAAAATTTTGTTATTATTATAATTTTTTATTCCAATAATTATATGTAATATAATTAACTTAATAATTATTATTAAGTTATATTTTAACAGTCACATTTGTCTGCTGATGGGAATAAATATAATTTAACTTTATTTCTGTTATGACACCGGTTTGAGAACCACTGCTATAGGACGCTGTTGCCCAGCAAGACTATTTTGGTTAACCAGGTTCTTTAGCAAGACCATGATGGTCTAAGCTGGTTTATTTTTTAACAGGAAAGTAGGAGATCACGGCTTGCCAATGGCATCAGAATAAATCCACATGTCAGGTTCTATTAAAGCAGCCCAGTGTCATTTCCTTTCATCTGATACGTCTAAAGCTCTGACTTTCCTTTAGTTTGGTTCCCCCCAGCAGTGGATAGACTTTCTCGCTCCGTAACGGCTCTAGTTTCAGCCCTAGGTCTCTGTCTCCGGGTTCCTTATCAGGTAACCTACCTGCCGAATATCAGCTAGTGGGGCGGAGCTTCAGCAGTCCACCTACAAATAAAAATATTATTGTAACATAAACACATGGGTTGATTTTAAATGCATCATCTCTATTGAGTGACCCTTTGGGTTAACCGTTTATTAGCTGAGATGGATAATTAGCTGTAATTAAGACCGGTTCCCTGCGCATGTTTGTTATGTCAGACATTGTATCAATTGTGCCAATTTGTGAAGGTTTGGGTTAATTATTTTATAAAGTGAATGGGATAGTTTCGAGTCTTTTATCTCATTAAGCACATGTGAACGACAGAGGCCGCAGAGGAAAGTAACCTCGCCGTGAAGCTAAGCGCCACCCGTCAGATCCGGAATTTAATATGGAGATGCAGAAATTACAGACAGAGCCCGAGATGAATTATTCAGTCAAGACTGCCAGTTTGCTGATTAATTAATCATCAGACACATCTCTGCTGGGGTTTATCTGAGAGAGACAAATGGACTGTTTGCATTTAGCTGGGTCTCTTTGTAGCGCTGGCTACAACTTTCAATCGGCTAGAGACTTCTGAGTCACAAACAAGACCCGCGTGGTTAAAGATGTTGACTTGAATTTTGCATTTAGCCTTAAAACGAGGTCTGGACACAAGACCTTTGAAAATATCTCTGTGTAGACATTAACACACACCTGTAGGAAGCATTGAATTTCAATGTGTTGAAGCAGCAAATTCATCTTTGTTCCACATCTGTTCTGTTATAATGTTAAATAAACTCTAACATTCCTAAACAGCTTTGTGTTGTGTCTACCAACACCCTTTAAAACCAGTAAAATCATATAAATAAACTAAATAAACAATAAAATAAACTTGTAAAATCATTTGTTAGAAGACATCACTGTTCTATATAAAAACTGATCATCAAAAATATTACATCAAACAAATTCTCCATCAAAACAAGTAAAATAATTCATTTATTATTTAAGATGTTTATTCTCTTTAAAGCATTTAAAACAACTTTGTACATTAAAGCAAGAATTTATTTTACTGTTTCTTACATGGTGCAGATGATAAAACAAATAAAAATAAATGATAGATTTAAATTAAAGCACAGCCAAATAAAAATAACAGAATACTATAGAGAACTGAGTCAGTAAGCAACCCTGGACAATTTAACAAATATACAGCAATATGTTAAAAAACAATTTGTTCACATTAGCAACCTATTGGCAACACCCTAGTAACCACCCACCATAGTAACAGCCTCACATTATGGTGCCAAACATTTATTTTATTTTGTTTAACACAATTGGTGTGCATATACTAGTTACTTAAGTTACCTAAGTGCTAAAATGATCCATTTTCCAAAGTATTTTTTTACTACATAACAGATGTATTCACCACAACCAACAGCCCTTCACTACAAATTTCCACCCTGACCTCTGACCACAGCGAGACAGAACCAGTCCAGTGCAGATTCATGTTGTTGCATTGATTCTACATTGATATCGGTCAAACAGGGAATCACAGTTTATATTTTCCTACGCTAATCAACGCTCAGGAGCTGAAATAAAGCTTGGGTTACAGCGAGGGGCTGCTGGGGAAGAAAACGGCAGGAGGCCTTCAGTCTCTGAGATGGGGGAGAAGCTCGAAATCACAGCTGCTTTCTGCAGTACTCTGCAGACCCCCAACCCCCCCTTCAAAAAAACTGACACACTGAGACCCTCTCTGCAAGACGACGAGGGGTCAGCCAGCAGATAAAGGTGGGGGGCTTTGAGGAATGGGAGGAAAAGAGATTTTAAAAAAAGGCAAAAGAAAAAGCTGTATTAATGTTTCCACCCCTAAATCCCAAACCATGTTGAGTCATAAAAACGGCAACCGACCAAGAGCCACAAGTCAAACCTGTGTGTGTGTGTGTGTGTGTTTGGGGGGTGGGTTGGTAAAACAATCTTTGTCCATATGGCCTGAACCAGCGGTTTTCAACTGGTGGGTCACAGATCTGTTTTGATGTGGCATTGAGGGGACAAAAAACAAAACCAATGATTGATGTAAACAATAAAATTTACAAAATATTTAAATAAAAGATTTTCAGTATTATTTATCTTTTGCTTTTTGCCTCTACTAGTTGATTGCAAAACGCATTTTTAAAAGTGCAAATATTCCATGCAGCCTTTCAATTAATATGTGCATAAAAAACTGCATGAATAATTATAAAAGAATTAGCAACAATTAAAGGGTGTTTAAAATAGTTTTAGATGGAGTACAGCATGTCACATCACAGAACTCCCACAGGCTTATCAGTTTAGAGAGAAAGACTGATGTCAAAGGCTGTGTGTCCAATCAAAGTCTTCGGTGTGTTGGTGCAAATGTATCTATCACTTTTTTGGTAAAAGCCAAAATAGACGCCAACGGGGAAAGCTTGTGTGACATCTTCCTGTCCTCAGAAACCTGAAAAAAGCAAAAAGAAAAAACATGACCCAGGTTACATTAAATACAGGTATACAAGCAATGAGGATAAACACGGTTTAGTCAGGTAAACACGGTTTTCTTTGGCTGCTGAGAGAATGGTGACCCAGGTGTCAGGGTTTGGCTGGTTAGTTACGGCAGTTAAGCCCCTGCTGATACATTTTACCGTACTGATCTGCCATAATTACACAATTATGCAAACTAACCGCATCCTTATCCACTGACAGCCATTGAAAATAGGCGTGTATGCTGATGGAAATAAAAAAACAAGCAAGATATTAATTGCAAATATTTCATTATATGACAGTAAATGTTCTAGCAGTGTGTGTGTTTATATAGTGCTGTTTGTGCTGAGGACAAACGCCAACTTTATTTTCTTGTGGCTCCAAATTAATTAGTCGCATGATAATTACAACTCAGGTGGTCATAAAAAACTGAGTGTCCAGGAGCAAAGATGGCAACACATACTGTAGTTACATTCATGTGCCAGCTGATGCTAAGATAATATTTTACTACAAGTATGACATTAAGCTAAAATATAGACATTTAAGAAATATTTAGAAACCAGTTATAACCCAGATTAATTCACTGAGATGTTTTGTAAGAGTTTAGTACAGTTAACTTACCAACCCAAAATCTAGATGCAAAAACCAGCTGGATGATCAGTTACCATTTTAAATGCACATACTTAATGCAAACGTTACGTACATCATCTGCTATGTCCTCAGTGAAATTTATCATCATTACAATTACAGAGGACTCAAGTATGTCACAATCAACCAATTACAACTCCCCCCGACCAACAATTCAGATAAGACACATGGGAAGTCTTTACAAGCCATCCAAAACCATTAGAGATAATAGAAGTGTTGAGTGAATCCAAACAGCCTGAACTGGCCCACGACACTTGGCTGTTCAGCCAATAGAACTCAAACAAAGGGAAGTTTTAGACAACCTGGGCTAATGGGGGGGAGACACAGAAGGTTTCCAAAGCATTCCCAAGCACAAGAAATCCCCCCAGTCTCTCCTGAAATAAAAAGAAACAGAGAAACTTCTCTCCCTTTTCAACCAGTTTGCTTTTGGATGAGCCCTCCTTAAAAAGATACCAAAATCTTTGTTTATTCCCATTGTTCAGGGGTGGGGGGATGGATTTTCCCTCTCTGTGCTGATTTCCATCAGCTCTGCCCAGCTATTTAAGTGTGTATTGTGAAGGCTGACCTATGAAAAATTCAGGGGACAGACAGAGACCCAAGCCAGTGTCTCTCCACCGTTGGGCTCCTTGGGGATCGCTGGGCGGTGGGAGACACCATTTGCACACCAATTGCTGAATCTCATTCTTGAAGCCAAGCAGGGCTTAGATACCCCTCCTCCAAGCCTGCACTCTCTCCCCTTCTCCAGAAGTCCCACCATGGTGTTCTTCTATAAGGCGGGATGAATAGGAGACCTGCTTTGGGACAGAATGAATGCACAGACTGTCAGGGCTCTCAAAGGCCTGCAATTTTAGAGCCTCTTGTGTTGCATATTAACACGTATGTGAGGACTAAACCATGCGGTCGCGCTCCGGCAAACACACTCACCGTAGAACGACGACGTGGTAGTCATCTTAAACAAACATTTGAGAATATCTCTGCTTCGAAGAGGTGGAAGGTCACCCTGCACGCTTTACATTGCAAAGGCGTTTGCAACATGGCTACAAAATGGCTGCAAATCAAATAAGAGTTCTATAATAAGTGAGGCATACACGACCGGTCAGAGGTTTGCATACACTTGACTCCAAGAACTGTCATGAAAAACATTTTAGGTTGGAAGGCTAATGCTCAAATAAATGAAAACAAATTTGTAGAAGGACTTAAATATCTTCTAAAATTAAAATATAAAAACATTTTTGGAACATATGAGTTGAAGCAGGAAAAGCAGCCAAAAGCAAGTGTCCAGACACTCAGAAACCTCATTGAAAAACTGAGTTAAATTTTTTTAATATTTTTATTTAATTCCCATTATTTTTTTTCTGTGTTACAGTTTTAATGACTTCACCGTTTTTCTGAAATGTTAAACATAGTAACAAAGAAGACTGAGTTGGTGTGTACAAACCTTTGACTGGAAGTGTAATTACATCAGACGACTGTAGTAATTAAAATACAACGTTCACCTTTCAATTAAACCAAACTCTGGGGCTTTCTAAAAATGTTCAAATGCAATTAAAGCATTTTACAAACATCTGCCTCTGTTATATGCTAAATGAAAGGTGTATTATCCATCAACCCCGTTTGCAACGTTTTCTCGTGTTGTTCGCATGGAAAAAACACAAATACAATCAAGTTTTTGTGAAATACAATAATCACAGCTAAAGGAAGGTTAGAACTAGTCTCACAGTGACAATCAACAATAGTAAAAGCAGAGGTTTACAGCCATCTCCAAATGGGAAAACTGTCTTAACTGTAGCTCCAGTAAATTGGAAAAACAAGAGCAAGAATGTCTGGCACCAGCCAAAGAAAATGCACCTTCAGCCGAGCTGCAGTAGGACATTTTTCAGACTGCGTTTCCTGTTGAAGATTCCGTCTCTTAGACGGTACGTCACTCCTGGGAATCAAAATCACTGCAGTATTGACTTCTTCATTTCACTACAGCAATGAGATTTGCATTGTTCATATATGAGGAACCAATGTGTAGGACGCAAACAACCATAACAGTTACTTAACTAGTGGGTTTTATATATATAATTATATATATATATATAAATAGGTAACACTTATGGTTGTATTTGTTAACATCAGCTAATGCATAAACTAACAATGAACAATACTTATACAGCATTTATTGATCTCAATTATTATTTCTTTATTTTTCATTAAAAAAATTTAATCAAAAGTTTTGACTTTATCTTAGTCAAAATCAAAGATTAATCACTGTAAACTAAAACTAATGCTCTTTGTTAATTCATACTAGCAAATGCATTTACTAATGTTCACCAATACAATCTTATTGCAAAGTTTTACCTTTATATCTATCTATATATATATAACTGTACTTTTTTTTAATGCTAGCTAACAATGCATTGTTGGGCCAATGCAGTTTATGGTAATATTAATACATTTCACAGTTTGATTGACATTTCTGTTTACCTCTGTACAATAAACAAATCTGGAAAAGTTTTGATGTCCAGTGTAAAAGTCCTGCAAGAAAGAGAAGCACGTTATAACATCTGCTTAGAGCGTCATCACCAAATGTTGCATGCATGCGTGTTCATATTTTACATTCTTCTGGGGTTATAAAGGTTCAACGTGCTCCTCCATCAATAATCCATGATTAACATGAAAAACGGTGAAGTAATCATGATCAGTTACTCAGAGACTCTCTGGAGACCTCACCACCCAATCCAGCAGTCTCGAAGCCCGTCCAAACCACTGGAGATTTGTAACCAAGCATTTCACAAACAGCCTCCTCATTTGACTTCAGTTTAACCTGCTCCGCTCTCTCTCTCGAAACTATTTTCCCACTGTTTAAGATTAGTTCAGGGTAAACATAAAGACTGCATTTCTCAGGCAATAGCTCAAACCCTGTGCCCCCTAATCAAACAAAAAATGGATATAATCATAAAGGAACTGCTTTTAAAACAATCTTTGTCGCCATTTAAGACTACATTTCAAGCAGTAGGTCTCTGGTACAGTGCGTGTGCCAATTTAGGTTTCTCTTGGGAAGAACACCACATTTCATAAGAAAATACTGAGTGAAGAGACAGCAGCCCACAGAGGTCTGAGGTCACGAGGAACCAGGAACATGCCGGGATTCAAAAGCTTTCGGAGACAAGTAAAGTTTGGGAAATACAAAGTAATTTACAACATATTTATTGTTAATAACTGATTCATAATATACAGGTTATTTACAAAAAAACTCTGCGGGCACAAATAACTTCACTTTAAGCTTTGTGTATATCAACAATAATGAGAGAAAAACAAAGAAAAGAGGTAGAACAGGAAAACAGAGACCAAAAAATTGGTTAAAGACCTTTTTCTCTCCAAAAGAAAACCTATTTTTTTTTAAAAGGAAAGTCTTTTGTCGGGAGCCATTGTCCTGGCTTGAATAGCCTGCCAATTTCAACTAAACATATTCACCATCAGTTGGTTTAAAGGCAGAGGGAAGCTGTGGGTCTCAATGGAGGCTTGGTAAGGAGGGAAAACCCAGGCAAAACTGTTTCGACTTGAAACAATGGCATTCCGATGCTGGCCAGGGAGGGTCACAAAAGGATGTTCTCAGGGTGAATATCAAATTTCCAAAAACAGTAGGGAGAGGAGAGAACCCCCACTGGCCTTTAAAAGTCAAAAGTTTGACCCACCACAGACACGGAGACTGGTGGAGACCTCAAACAGAATGAGAAGCTTTATAACACACTGCTCTCCTCTCATGTGAATGAATTCTGTTGTACTGGACAACAGCTCACTGTCAGAATTCTCATAGATGTTTTTTGTAAAGAACAAAAAGGCAATAACATAACCAAAAACGTTTGTTATTTGTAACAGATGGATGAATCAAACAGTGAGGGAGATCATGGGAGAAAGTTGCATTTATCTGTCAGTACAGACCTCTGAAATGTTCAGATACAAATAAAGAAGCTTTGCTGAACAAACAGAGATAATAAATATTTATAGAGAGAGCAGAACTCTCTTAATAACTAATCTAACCCTCATTTGAAAGTCAAGTAAAAAAAAATGAGGTAATCCAAACAAAAACGCAACAACGGTTTTAGAAGATAAAAATACACTAAAAGCAATTGAGCCTCACTGTCCAAGATTCCAGTCTGGTGTGCTTGTGTATTTCCTGTATCCCATTGTCTCTCCTCTCCTGTGAATCTAAAGAGATTTTGTTGGCCCAAAGACTCACTCTGCGGACACCCGGAGAGCATTGTGTCTTCTCTAGTGCTAGTAAATAAAAAAAAACAGATATCCAATTACTGCTGGAAAACACCAAGCCAACCACAGCCCAACAGTTTGAGAAAGCAGCCAGCAGGGTCCTAAAGTGGTTCGAGCTGTTCTGGATGAGTTTGGGTCGCATCTGGAAGCAAGAGAAACGGTGGGGAGCCCTCCAACCCCCCGGTCCTGAGAATCAGGGCACAGCGGGTGGCTTCCCTCAGGGTCCCTCCCCCATCCTCACACCAAGATCTGCAGCACCTGTGGAGAGAGCACACAGAGACACGACACATGTCAGTCACTTTGTCGCCGTGGAATCGCAGCGGACAAGAAATAGCAACGGGATACACACTCAAACGGTGTCACGGTTTGACGAGACAGATGGCGCCACGTCTGCGTCTGATTACGTGAAAATCAAGCAAGTCGGCGCAATTAATAGCGCGCAGCGGTGACCACCTTGGTGCTGGAAGTGTTTTTCCCGTTAATGTTTTCCATGAGGATTTCAAAATAATTTTTCCCACAGCTCTGAGATAAAGCGCAACATTACAAACTAATTTAAAAGAAAGGGAAAATGTTGCTAAAGAAAACTAAACGTGTTACAATGTTAACAACTTATAAATAGTTTGAGAGTGTAAGGAAACTCAATTACATCACTCTCAGTGCTTTATGGGAGTGGACGGTCTCTGCAAAGTTTTGTAGAATTCTATTTCCATGGTAACAGCAACTTCTCTGATTGGTGAAGCTGTACCTCAGGATTATGGGTATTGTATTCTTCAGGAATTCGGCTGTTAAACTATATTTTTAAATGAAGTTTAGACTTTTACATTAGCAAACATCACAATCAGTGCTCATTGTAGGTCTGCCTAGTAAAGATTGTGTTAGCATTAAGACTTCTTGAAGTGTTGTTGAGCTTTGTGGGGCAGGAGGAAGACAGAATTAAACAGCTTTTCCTGTAATTATTGGTAGATATGATTTTGTTACCTTTTAAAGTGAAGGCTAAAGAGCCCCTTCTGGCTGTCAGATGGTGAGTCTACCCATGTCCTGTGGGGAGATACAAGAAACAAACAAATTGAGTTCACATCACAGCACTGATGTCTGGATAAAAACACACATTTTAAGGTTGAAACATCACAGTGACAAAGTAATAGTTCTACCAAAAACAAAAAATCAAACCCAATCACTTTATTTCTTGCATAGAACAGAAAAAGGAATTTGAGAATATCGTAGCTGTTTTCTGAGGTATAATAGACACAAATAGGGGCCTGACATAATAGCAATGAAACACACATAACCAACTACCATTCAGCACCCAAAGCTTTAGTAAAAGGTTCAGAAAACATATTGATGCTTTTCTTCTGTCATATTAGAGCTTGACAGACACAGTCTACATTCAATCTTTGGAAAAGAATATTGTTTAAAAAAAAATAAAAAAAATTTGCAAAATTTTGGAACAACAGAATTTTTATTTTTGGGGCGCTGTTTCTTTAAACTCTCATCTTGCAAATCATCAGACAGTGTCGACTTCATTACTCAAACGCTGGGATTGTATCCATATCATTGTTAAGCGGCTATATTCCAAGTCTCTAAACAGCAGCCAACAGAACTGCAGGGGACGCAGTGGGTTGCCTCCCCACACAAGAGTGTGGAAATAGCTTGGCACTGCCATTCTCTTTTACATAAACTAGTCCCTCTAGAACTTGTTTTTATATGCTGTTATATGGTTTGAATTTCCATTGACAAATTAGAATGAAATTATTCTAAAATATTCTAAAGAGAGCGCGGGACCCAAGCCAAGGGATATGAAAGAGCTTTTCACAGTTTTCGAAGACGAAGGAGTTTCACATCAGAGCCTTGGGGCCGTCTCCCCACCCCCTCCACTACTGTGGACAGGGATCGCCTTCATGAGCCCTGGGCCTAGTACTGGGAGAGGGGAAGGGCTGGAAATCGGGCCAGCTGTGGGGCCCAGTCTGGCTGGCTGACTGCTGTCGAGATGGTTGACTGCTCTGTCTGGCTCTTAGACATGTTCTCTTGGCCAGCGCAACACATGCACTAAAGCGTACGCATGGAAAAGCAACACCCTTCTGCTCCATATGCCGTTCACGGGCAAGCTCTCAGTTTTGCCTGGTCACTTACAAATGAGGGGGAGAAGTTGTTGGTTTATGTTTCAGTGGGTGGGGTTGCTAAGAAGAAACATTAATGATCTTAGAAACACGTAGGACGACAAGAACAACATACAAGGTGACATGGAAAATTAACATCTTAAGGGAGCTTGAGGGATGACCTATTCATAATGGTTCTGTGCCTTTAAAAACAGCAACAAACTCTTAAGGTGTTTGACACACTGAAGCACTGTGGTTCTTAATCATCTGACATCTTGAGGGACTAGTTCACCCAAAAGTTTATATTCTGTAATCATTTACTCACCAACATGTTGATGTACTTTTTGGAGCTTGGCAGCATCATTTATGTCCACTTTTGTTGTATGGAACAGAGCAGATAACTTTTGTTTTTCACAGAAGAAAAAATGCAATACAGGGTGGAACAACATGGGAATAAATAATTACAGAATGTTCATTTTTGGGAGAACTGTTCGTTAACGTTTAGCATGGAAAGATGATCAGCCGAACCATTCAAAGTGTTTGGTCTTGCTGATGCATCTTTGGCGGTCTACGCCTGTCTTTTGACAAAATGCAAAAGCGGAATTCAATGCATGCCAAGACAAGCAAGACAAGATCATGTTTTTTTTCTTTTCCACCCTGACATTCCTCATGGAAAAATGCTGTGTATCACGGACATGGGAAAACACTTCAATTAATTCTGCTCTGCAAACAAACACTCCCGTGAAGAGGTGCATCCGCGAATGTACACTTACAAATTCGTATCAATCACATTAAACAGAGATGTTGGCTATGAATCTACTAAATTTAATAAAAAATAACTGTATGCAAATGGAGAGAATGACTAATAGATTAACAGCGAGTAAAGATTTAATGCGCATTTGCATTAACAACACATGTACAAATACGGTCCAGAGAAAGAGATTCGAGATTATGCATTTGTCCTAGTTTCTTTTTTTAAAAAACTTGTATTTATATTTTTAAAAGGATATGCAAATTTAGAGTTTACACTATGAATCTCTCTTAAAGGAGCCACTGAGATATCTAGCTTTGTTGACAAATAGGGAAAATGATCAAAGATTTGAAAGTTCATTTATGTAAAAAAATGTGCATGTTACATTGAGTTTGGAGTGTATATCAAGCCCCTATTTCTCTTCACATCAATGATGTCCCTTCTTCACAAAATGCAGCTCTATACCTGTGTTCTAAGTCTGTTTCTGGAGTGTTGTTTTGAGTGTGTTTTCCCACGAGACCACTGCATCTTCTCCTTTGTTTTCTGTCTGTCCTGGTCTTTTAGTGTTTATTCTCAGAGCCACAAAGCTGTCAGAATATCCGACAGCCCCAGTTTGAGAAATTGCATCTGACAACCTTCTCTATTTATTAGGCAAAACGGTAAAAAACACACTCAGAGTTAGAGCTAGCTATGACTTACTGATGTGCAGTCTTGCCTGCAAACGGACTGCCGTCTAATAACAGCCTTTATGCTGCTTAAATATGTTCTACATTGGGTTGTTATGTTTAATCGTACCCTGAAATTATTGCAAAGCTTATAGATATTGCGAAGTTCAATAAAGCCCTCAAAATGACAGAATGTAAGACTACCACAAATACCAAAAATCACACACACACACACACACACACACACACACACACACACACACATAACAATAACAAAAATAAAACAGCAAGTCCTAGACATTACTGTGGCAAAAAAATAAATAAATAAATACAATCGCAAAACCCAATGTGCACAGAAGGAAACTACTGAATTTAAAAAAATTAGATTTAAAAAAACAATAACAAAATAAGGAAGAACTCAATACCTCAGGCAGAAGATGGAAATAAAGATAAATGCAAAAACAGATTTGTGGTTTGCGGATGTTTAAATACATATCCTTGATGATAGCAGCCTTTATAAGAAAATAATAGGCTCATGAGAAAACAATTGTGACTTATTGCCTCCCTGCAGCCTATCGAGAAAATCAAATATGCGCCTTTCTGACGATGACGACACATCTGATGGCGCGAAATGACAGGAAAGAGGATTGTGAGGTAAAGGCGCGCGCTGAGTCTTGGCCACGCGCCTGATGTCTCCGTTTAACCCTCACGACTTAATAACGGCACGGCGAGCTCAAACGTGTCTGCAGTCAAATGAATGGCAAACTTGGCTCCACTATCCGCCTTCAACAAGGTTTGTCTCCAAAATAACGCAATAACTACAACTGCAATTTCGAGAAACTGAAGCTCTGCGTTTGTGACCTGTGATGCGCTTCACTGATATATAACACCGCTGACAAAACATCTGAACGGCCGTATAAAGTTTCCTGTAAATAATATAAGAAAACCTGAGGTAAAAAATATTGATGTTATCAGGAACATATTATTAAACCAGACTTAACATATTTTACCACATCATTTTTTAAAAAACAGCCGTGTCCGCGAGTACCCGATTTGTGCATCATTTTCCTGATCTTTATTATTTTTATTCCTGCTTATTTGTACTTAAATGTCGAATTTTATCTAACAAAAATACGGTATATTTCTTATGTAAAATGAACAATGAAAATTAAATTATAGGACTGAGGTAAATCATGATTAAATCAGCATGACTCCCTTAATAAAAATTATGCATTTCAAATATACATTTTTCAGAATATTAATACGTGCATTTAATAATAATAATAAAAAACATTCA
>JAZGTK010008877.1:0-11479 GCA_036877625.1 Ambastaia sidthimunki | reverse complement strand
ATATCTCTCTGTCTCTCTTTTTGTGTACATATGTATATTTGAGGCATCACCCATTAGTGTAGTTAAAAATGAAAAAGTTGAATTAAAAAAGCACCAGCTCAGATCAGGAAATTAACTTTTCATGTATTTTTTCCTACTGGTCTCTCTCTCTCTTTTTCTCTCTCTCTCTCTCAATCTTTCTCTCTCTCTCTCTCCCTCTCTCTCTCCTTTAGAGGCATCATCAAAGTTGTGATGATGGAGTAGGTTGAATTTCTGACCTCATCGGCCCAAAGGAAACAGATATTGAGAGGATGATGAGTCCCAGACTGCCTCCGTCTCTCTGGCTGTGAGGACTGTGAGATATAATGGAAGTGTGAATGAGCAGAGCTGACGAGTTATGTGAGGACTTCCACAGCGCAGGCAGACGAATAGTGTTTGTGTTTTCTTAAGAGCTGGTGGAATCTGAAGGGCTGTGATTTTGTGGAGACAGACGCAGGGTGGTCTGACAGAACAAAGTGAAGCTGGCAGTCGGCAACCAGCGAGGAGTTGACGGGCTAATAACTGTCAACAGTTTGAAAATTGAGTTGTGCGTGTGGACCCTTAAACTTCTCCTCAGTGTTTGTGGTTTGACACCGAATCGAAGAATTTGTGCTGTAGTATATTATTTACAATGAATGAATTTTTTGAATGAGATTTTTGTGGACATTAGATCAGAGAGTGTTTTACAAAACTTTTAGATAGCCAGTAATTTCTGAACAATTTTCTATGTCTAGCCATAATGCTAAAACTTTATTTCATACGTTATTAACTGGTATTTTCGTAAGTATAGGAATCTACAAACAGATCTAAGCTTTTCCATTGTCTTTATTTCCAGGGTTTCAGGTTGTACTGCCCTGATCGTTCCGCCCTCATCTGTTCAGATGTAGACATCAGAGACGGCAGTTTTCTTTTTAAACCTTTCATGCAAAGAATTCTGGGTGGTCAGACAGCATGGGAAAAGTGCCATGAAGAGTCTACTATTTGGGTCGAATAATGCACGGTTATGAATAATCAAAAACCGTAGCTCTTTATTACATGATTTTTCACGGCTGGGCAACGTTTAGGGGCAGGATGGGCGACGATACGAGAGTGACGCCGTGGAGATGGCGAGAGTTTGGGGATTCTGACTTTCTTACGCCCTCCAAAACAAACTGAAATGAAGTCATCTTTGCTTCGCCGACCCGCTAAGAGAAGCCCGCTAGCTGGCCAACACAAACAACACTGCTGTTGACCTCTGGTGCTTGTGAGTTTTTGCCAGTTCCATTTTTATAGCCTGCGTTAATCAGCCTCAGCATCAGTTATAAGCGATTTACGTGGCCTTGGTGAAGCATATTCTGCAGCGTGTCACTTAGTTTTGGAACGTTTGAAGTGTCAGGATTGGTTTGGATTTAAAAAAGTGCCAGAACGTGACTAGAGTTACTCCAACAGCACAGAACGGTGCGGTAGAAACCGAGCTTGTAGTCATTACTTCCAAAACGAAAATATAAGTCAACAAAAGAGGACGAGGGATTACTGCGGTCACGTAGCGGTAACGTGGCGACAATAATAGCCCCCGTTTTAAGAGCAGGTTTCGAACGTTAAACAATACTTTAAAGAGCTTTGCGATAGAATACTCGCCCTCTCACGTGGTCTGCGGTCGGACAGGCCGTCCCATGACCTCAAAAATGTTCCCTCTCCTGAATCTCAAAAGCATTCCGTGCTCAAAGGCAGAGATGAAACCTCACGATTGTGGCTGAGGGATGGTGGAGAGGCTCTGAGGGCCCATTCGCTCAGCTATTCACATCAAAGGTGAACGTCAATGAGCTGCTTCGTATTGTTCTGTCCTTTTGTGGCATGCAGGTGTGCTGCTTCATCAGAGCAGATGTAGAGCCCAAAACTCTGGGCTTGACAAGAGGAACATCTTTGCCCCTGAGGGATTCATACGTAACCGGAAAGGTTCAGGTGTTCAGGCCCTGAAAGATAATGAGCGGACGAACGGTTTAGTTTTAGTGCTAAATATTCAGCAACGGATTTGGCCTCAGGCCTGTGATTTGGCATTATCTTACTTTGGGAAAGTAGAGCAGCTGGGATCTGGGAGGTTTGTTGAGTCGAGAACGTTGCCCCCATGGAACGTTTTTTGTGTTTTTTTTGCCCGCATCGGCCTGTCTGCGCTGTGGGTTTGATTTTGTTTTCGTGTTGTTTTGGAGATAGCGAACGTCTAATCCGCCCGCTCGAGCGTGTCCCGTCACATCCTCTGACTGAAACACGAGGTTCAGAGTCAAATACAATGTAGCGTTTTACCTCACGGATGCTTTATCTGTTATTTGTTGTCATATTTTGGTGCATCTTTTGAGTTTATAAGTGAAACAGTGGGATCTCAGAACTGGCTGTTTTGGTCTAGGTTGAAATCATGACATTATCTCTGCAGCATGTGGAACGTAAAGAACGTTTATCTGTCTTCCCATCTTCTCATCTCAATGTTTGTTCTACCTGCACTCTGTGTGTATTGACAAAAGGGCCTTTTTAGTTTAACTATCTTTGGGTGGCTCTTATTTGACTGTTAAATTGGCCTTAAAAATGTCAGCATAAGGACATACGGAGCTTATCTCTCCCATATTTCCTGTCCCACTGTCCTCATGACCTTAGTCTTAGATTTGACCAAATTAATTGGATGTGGGTCATTCTATTAAAATAGTTGCTTTTAATAATTTTTAAAGCAAACTCTTGTCAGATTTTAGTAATAAATAACCATACCTTTTTAATGTTTGCATATTTATTTGTGACTTACTAAGCCTTGCACTTCACAAATCATGAAATTATATTAGTTTATTGGCTGAAATCATTATTTACCTTATAGACAAACTTTACTAAACATTATAGTATAGTATATAGTATATAAGTATAAAAAAGCAATTGAGTAGATTTTAAGAAAATGCATAATGTTAAGTATAATCTATATATACACAATAGTGAGCAAATACATGTTATTCATATATATTATTTTCATCCAAATGTGTATATTTCACAATGCAAACAATAGTTAGAAACAGCTCTGAGGATGCACCAAAAAAGACAAAGAAAAAAACAGAATTTCTGTAGATTTCATTAGGGAAAAAATGATATCAACACTTTAAAAGTGTTTTTGTTTTGTTTTCAAACGATGCCATTCTACAAAGGCATCGTTTGTAGAATGAGCCACATTTCCTCCAGCATCACAGACTGGCGTTTAATGGGAAGCATGTGTTTTTCTGCTAATGCATGTTCTGTTTTTTCTCCCTGTCATACTTTCTTCCGCTCGTTTGATAAAAGCCGTCAGTTCTCAAGATTGTCTGTTGACAGCAGGCTTTAACATAGTCCACAGTGTACAGAGTCAGCTACTTTACTCTGGCAGAGAAACATCTAACATCTGTCTCTCTCCCTCTCCGTTCATCTTCCACTCGTTTCATTTCCTCTTTTGTTTTGCTTTTCTTTCCAGATGTCTGTAAACTGGCCTCTTACGTAGCAGATCTGTCCCTCTGTCGCCCTCGTACGCGAGCGTTTGTGCTTTTTGTCTGTTCTGTTTGTTTCTTCTCTAATTGAAGGGGGGATCTGGGGGTCTTCACTTCCGCTTCCAGAACCCAGAGCCACCTGCACACAGATGATCCAGCATGCAAAAACATCTGCTGCTTCCTGACAAGAGCTGGAGAAGCCAACACTGAATTTTGTTTACATATTTCAGACGTTTAAATCCAATTTACAATAGTTAATACCTTAAGTTCTGAAAACAGGTCTTCAGATGACAGTTTAACATTCATTTTGTGCCATTAATAACATCATTTAATTGCAATTCTGACTGGCCTAACGCAATGTTTTGTATAAGTGCGGAAAATACAAACAAATGCAGATGTGTAATAAAGTATAAACCCGTATTCTGGCAGTAAATTATGTTGAGTTATTTTGGACAGAGTTGGAAATCTTATGCCTTAAGCAACTTTTGCCGTTTCTAGTTTCTAGGTGACCCGTGTCTCAGTAGAGCTTCTGTGTGGTGGATGGTGTATTTAAAATTGCTCATGGTTCAGTAATCTCTCGTGTTTCTTTTGTTTCTAAAGAGAAAACAAGGAACTACATCGGAAGAGGGCCTAGATCAGTGTTGTAAACTTCAGGAATATACTGGAGTTTAGCAGTCCTGTGTTTTGGCAGGTCTGTTTAGTGCCGTGAGGGGAGTTTGCATCGCAGATCATATGACAGAATGATTTTTACGATGTTAACAGTAGCAAAGCGTGTGGAGGAGAATATAGTTGTGTTCGGTGACCTCTGCTCCAGTTCTGCTCGGTCTTCCCACAATGCTTTGCTTTGTCTGGGTGATCTGGAAACGTTATGAAAACATATCATAATGTTAATGTAACATCTGTAACTGCTCTGATATATTTTCTTTTATTAGAAATATTGCCACAGATTAGTCTTTTTGTAGTAGATTAATGTTAACATTGATTGTTATTGTTAATTTAAACCATTTTCTTCAGTTAACCCATTGGCAATTGGTTTTCTAGTTTTACGCATAAAACTCAATAAATGTTGTTAGATTTATTCTTAAAACAACAACAACAAGAAAAAAGAAACAATTTGCCAATGGGGTAAGAAAAATAAACCTAATTCTAGATGTTTTCTCTGAAAACAGATCGTTTATCTAAAACAATTTTGCTTCTCAAGTAAATTTATCTTGTTTTAAAAACGATTAGATGTGTTTTATTGGAAAACAATGCACGTACACAAAAAACTGATTAAGAAAGTATTTTTTGAAGTGCCATATTTTTTATTCTTTTCAGAAACAATTGGTCTTTCTCTCACAAAGTTTGCAGACCCTACCAGAACTGTATATTCCATCATTACTGTCTCAGACATCTCTCTCTCTCTCTCATTCCATTGTCGTCCTCTCTGAGTTTCAGATTCTTCTCACAGATACGGGATATGAGTGCTGTTTCATCTTCTCCAGGCTCATCTGGTGTAGGTTAGCATCCATGTGGAAGCCATTGGGCTGAAGACCTGAGCTGATCAGAGAAAGATGTGGCCCTCTGGATCTACTGCTGCCCAGCTTCAATCCCGGGACCCTTATTTGCTCGGTCGCGCGTTCTTTAACATTCCTTACCCTCTCATTCTCGCGTTCCCTCTCCAATTACCCCTGTCTCTCTTTCCTTTTCTTTAAGTCTCTCTGTCTCTCTCAAGTCTCTCTTGTTGCTGTTGTGTTAACCGGAGTTAGTAAGATGTTTGGAAAAGTTGCTTATGGAAGCAGCTTATGAGCAACTGATGGATTATTGCAGACAGTGAGAGTCAGTCGAGCCGTTTACAGTGTGTTTAGCTGTTGAATTGTGGCCAGAACTGGAGTTTAAGATCAGTGTGGTGTGTTTTACTCTTAACTCTTTCTATTTCAGAAGTATGTAGTCTGGTATTTATGCTGTGCTTAGATTACTTGGGTGACCTACTATATGAACCTGAATATTCAACAGAGCTGCGCAGAATACTGTATCCCACAACGCAATTCATCCAAATTAGCCTTTCATTTCCTTTATACCTTGCAAATGAGATCTCTCTTTCTCTCTTCCTTTGTCACTCTCTCTTCTTTTTGTCAATTTTATGACAGAAACAGTTTGTATTGTGTTTCCTCCTCATGTGACTGATGTAATCTCAGTTTCTCATTCAATTCAGTACATTGCTGTCTGACTCACTCTGTCTCTCATCCTCTCTCTCTCTCTCTCTCTCTCTCACTCTCTCTCATACAAAGCTCACAAAATAATTCGTTGCAGCTACACGTTGCCAAATGGCTACAAATGATCTCAACAAACTGAAATCTCAAGACTAGCTTGGCTTGACAGTTTTTAATGTGTCACCTTCCCACAATGCATCATGTTATAATGAGCATTTCCTTCTAAACATTGAGTGCCAACACGAGAAGCAAAGGTGTTAAAAAATGAGTTGACTGAAATGGGTTTCAAGAAGTCGTGAGTGTAGTGTTGGTTTATATAGTACATGGAATATGATATGTCTGCCTTATGTCATTATTTTTGGAAAATCCATTTGGCTAGTGGTGTGGCCTAAATTTCAGTTCATTTTGTGGTCACATTCGAAGCTTTTAGCATTTACAGTCATGTTGTGATTTAATTTTGTGTTTAAAGGTGTTGATTGCTACACAAAGTGTGAGGCGTTTTAAACATCTCTCGGTTTGAGCAGCCCAACACAGCCTTATTGGCTTGACTGAATTTGGGGGCGGGGCTACCTGTTTGACCAGCCAATGGCAGACGGTGGGAGTGTTCATTACTTTTACATTACTGCTCATAACTTTTAGCTTGCTTCTTAAGCTGCTTTGGATATTTTTATAGTTCAAAGAAAAACTAACAAAAAAACAAAGATAAACAAACTTCAGTGGTAACCTGAATTCTGTTTAAACCACCGATTCTTTCTTAGCGATTACAACCGTTCTGATATATCACTTTACCGTCTCTCTGCCAAAATTCAATATTGACCTAAAGAATAAATAATACATTTGTACTGAACTTCCAAAAAGAAAAAACAGAACAGCAGCTAACCGCGGTCCCTGGTCTCCAGACCTGCGTCTCCAGAGTCTTACTTCAGGAAACCAGAACTTTGTGGTTCTACAGCTGGATTAATCCATACAGACAAATCAGCAGGCATATCCCCTCTGCTCTCCCACTGCTATGGGCCATATGATTTATCTTTGTATGTGTATTTATGTTCGTTTATGGGGATTTATGAAGATGCGTTTAGTGTTTATGGCTTTGGCAATGCCTCTCAGCTCCCAGAAAAGGAAATAAGTATCTGTATCTGGGCTGATGGAAACAGCATGCAGGCAAGATAACAACTACAGCTGTTGGGCTTTATTTGCATGCCTGAGACGTCAGACACACACACTTTCTTTGTAAATTGTTGCTCTTTGTTCCTAATATGGTGAGATGGTTGCAGAACTGCGGCATTTCGGCATAATCCGTGCTCAAGTTGTGTCTTTTTGTTTATGCATGAAAATCAGATTGTTTACGTATGCGGCAAATCGCAATTTTGGTGAAACGCAGAAGATCGCAGCTGAAGATCAAACCAATAAACTCTGCAATTTTCTTCCAAACAAAAGAAAACACAAAAAAGGCAAATGAGGCTGCATGACCTGCATCTACACCATCATCTTCCCACAGAATGCTGAGAATGCTGTGTGTGTGTGTGTGTGTGTGTGTGTGTGTGTGTGTGTGGTCCTGGTATTCACTATGTTACGGGGACCAAATGTCCCCACAAGTATAGGAAAGACAGATAATTTTGACCTTGTGGGGACATTTTTTAGGTGTCCATAAGGAAACAAGCTTATAAATTATACAGAATGATCTCTTTGGAGTAAGTACAGTTGTTGTAGGGAGAATATACAGTTTTTACAGTATAAAAAGCAAGGCTAAGGAATGTCCCTAAAAACATGAAAATGCAGTGTGTGTGTGTGTGTGTGTGTGTGCACGTACGTGTGTGTAGACTTCAGGCTTATGTTACTGGCTCCAGGGGTTGATGCCCCTCTGTGTGTGTGTAAGTTCTCTGGAGGTCATTCTGCTCGGGGGGGCTGTATGTATTGCCTTTACGCTAGTGTAAGATGTCTGCTTCACTTAAGAAGAAAAACAGCTAGAATGAACAATAGAGGTTCTGCATTTGCATTGACATGAACTTCAGTTTGCTCAGCCAGTGTTTTCTAAATCGACATTTCTGTACATTGTTTCAAACACTAACATACAGAAAGCAACTTGAACTTGTATAATAATTTAAAATAAATTTTTTTCTACAGAAATGTTTGCAATGTCAGTGCCTTGGTTACCACCAGCACTGTTACAACTTTTGCTCTCTTAAGCCCCACTCACTTTTTTTTTAGAAAAAAATCCAGTTTTATGTCTCAGACTCCTTTAAGTTGATGCCGTCAGCTAATTTAGGCCGTCACTCAACTTTTCTCCTTGGTGGCAATTTGCCCACATAGCTACATGAGGACCTGTCAGACGCACTGCTAGCCTTCATCTGACAAGCCGTTTTTAAAAAGTCTTCACACAAAATAACACCAGCTCTCAAGAGGCCCAATATGTTTGTTTGGACAGTGTATTTGAAAGCTGTTTTATTTTCACAACACTATTCGAACCCTCCCCTGTCGCTGAGGCCCGGTTATTGTAGGACGATTTTGAACAATTTCCCTGATGACAGCTGCAGCCGGGCATTGTGGGAAACATGTCAAAGCCTTAATCGAATTGATGGAGAACTTTGTTTCATTTGAACCTGGAGTTTAAAAGGACATAGCGTAATGTGTCTCAAAAATAAACAAGCACCCACCTAATGTTTTTAGATTGTAAGAACGTTTGTTTAATGTTTCAAGTAGCAAAATGTTATTTTAAACATCTTAGAAACGTTTAAAACATGCAGTGTTTTAGCTGTTGTATTTACGTTATTGCTTGGTTAAAAGAACATTATTCAAACTTTTACCTGGGTTGTCTATAATACAATATAGTCTATAATAACAAACAATCATTATTCTATAATCTAATCTATAAACTGGTTTCTGGTCTCAGCTGGTCTGTTGGTGGTCTGTTGGTGGGTTTTGATCACTGTTATCTAGCTTAGGCTGGTTTAGGCCGTTTTGTTCAGCAGTGATAACGTGTACTTTAAACAAGCCAGGGTTTCACAACTGGTGTGCAGTGTTTTTTGTCATTTTGCAGTAAAGTATGTGAGGTTAGTAACCTCCTGCCATTCTGAGAGTGTGTACGGACAGCTCTGGTCATGTTAATAAACAGGTAGTGTGAATAGGCTCTCTGTCTCCTGTGCTTTCAGGGTCCCCTGTCTAAATGAGGTGGGGGCTCCTATCAATAGTGGTTTCCTTTCAGGTCCTCTTCCACTAAACTTGATGAATTAGCCCTTTTCTTAGTTCACCACCCTAAAATAACAGGTCACTAAAACCTGACATGCACTATTAATCAGCCAAGACCTTTTCCAATAGAGTCAAACTGTTTTTGTTTAGGATTTACACCGACTTGTTGAATGTTTTCATAAACGTCAGCAGTTAAGCTGAGTTTAAATTTGTGAGCGTTCGGCTCCCGTTGACTTCAGGAATATTGTTTCTAAAGACCGAGCAGCTGTTCAACTTAATACTCAATGAGACGATGTTTCCACGTATCCGTCTGTTTATTGATAGTACCGTCAGTATTTAATTCGCCTGATTGGAACTTCCTCCTTTTTCCTATGACATCATAATCCCTCTCGTATGAACAGCCAAGCTGAGCGAGTTAGACAAAGTTCAGTGTACTCTCCCCCCTTCCAATGTAACTTTTTTCTACGTTAAAACACTTTAGCTTTTACAATCGCTCCCAAATGAGATATAAGAGTCTCTAAATCACTGTGTTGAAATACACTGCGCACCCTGTACCACGTCTGCCACCCCTAAAAAAACAGGTCACTAGGTAATTGAATAGTTAAGGCAGAACTTGTCCTTCATCAGTTCCAAGCAAAGCATGTGGCAGTAAACTCACATGCCTGCTGTTTCATTTCCACAGGCCTCCGCAAGACTAACAGACCATAGAGGGGTTGAAAGAAAGCCTTTATTTCCACACACACATACAGGCACATCTGAGAAAGACTTGCCTTCTGAGGTCATCAAGAAAGCGATAGGGGAGATTTGATCTCAAAATGCAACTGTCGTGTGTTGGGTTTTAAGTGTTTTTGTCATGGGTCTGTTATGACTGCTCTGCAGTGCCCCCGTGATCTCTCCTGTTGAAAACATCACGTTGGTGGTAACCGGCATGTTCTCTTTGAAATGCTGGTGTGCTGGTGTCCTCGCTGGGTCTAGATTTCTCCAGATTTCCATGGTTAATCTGGACTGTGCTGGTGGATGAGTAGTTTTGAACGACATGGTTTATCTTTTTACCATCTAAACATGCATAAACCAGCTTTATGTTAAGTCCTTGCTGGTCTAAGATAGTCTTTTCTTCCAAACTGGTCTCTGTTGTAGATACTGACTTAAGAAGTTCGGTGTGGCTCCTCGAGGACTGTCTGTTTATTTCTGCATAGCTGAAGCGTACTGCAGTGTTTACCGCAGCACCAGATGCCTCGTGTGCTTGCAGACGCGCTCGCGGTCCCGCACAATGGGAGCCTTTTTGGTTTTAAGTAAAAAGATGATGAGATTGGCACGGACAGAGATTGGCCCAGGCTTTCGTTCTTCGCCTCTGAGATCACTCACTGAGTCCCTTCTCCTCACAGTCACCTTATCCGCGCGCACACCAGACCTTGACCGGGCTGACACGCGGGGGCTGAGGCAGGGATTACTGCACCATAGCTGGGGGGCTTCCTTTAAAGTCGAAACTTGCCAAGATAGAAGTATGAGAGGTATCAACTGCAGAGATTGAAAGAGCAGTGGAACAAGAGCGGGAGGTGTAAACCCCCAGCGGACGCTCGCTGCAGCTCCAGGCCGGGTTGGCTTGCAGTAAATGCGCCGGCTGTACAGATGGACCGGGGGCTGTAAAGCTTCCCCGACCCTCCTCTGAGCTCTCCACTGCTAATGAGAGCAGCGTATCGATCCACTCTTTTAGACTCCAGGCAGGTATAGTATGTCTTCACTCGTGTGTGCATTTCCAGCGGCTAGCGTTGGCCCTCACCAACCCTGGAGACCCTTCAGACAGCAGAGAGGGTTCGAGCAGCAGGCAGTGATGAATGAGGAGTGGACTTAAGATGGTTTGATGGAAAAAAAAATGGAAGAAATGGAATGCAAGAGAGATTTGGGGAGAATAGCGGAGCCTTCCTAGCTAACAGTTTTAGTTTCCCTAACGTTTTTATTAAGTAACAAAAGTGTTAAAAATGTTGTTTTAGGAACGTGTGAAACTTCCAGTTGTTTAGGTGTTAGTTGTTTAACATTCTGCAAGAACTTCTTTGATTGTCTTTATCATGGTACCATGGCATATTTCAAAGTAGCGTGTGTTACCATCTGATATTATGAGTGTACTATAGTACACTATACTGTGGTATAGTACACTATACCAGTGCAGTACTGTTTTTTTGTTGTTATGGCAGATGTGTGCATATGTTCTCACACACACATATGCTGGTACTTCAATCTGTGTGAGGTTTATTGTTTATTAAGACATTTAAATAATAAAGATAGTTCTCAAGGGTGCCCTCACCGTATAGCAAATGTCATGTTTTCCTGCATTGTGAGGTCATTACTGTTTCCATTATGTAGGTCAAACCAGAACCCCCCCCGCCCCACACACCCCCAAAACACACACACACACACACACACACACTCTTTCTTGCTGTTTTGTCTCTTTCTTCATTCTTGGTCTTCAGTGTTGGATAATCAGCCAATGGCACAAACCAGAACACACACACACATTTTTTTGCTGTGTTGTTTTTCTTCATTCTTGGTCTTCAGTATTGGATAATCAGCTCATGGCTCAGCTCCAGACTCACACTGCATCTGCTCTGCAGTGGTGTG
>JAZGTK010008876.1:0-17821 GCA_036877625.1 Ambastaia sidthimunki | reverse complement strand
GCACCGCATTTCCAAAAAGCCATTGAAACCGGGATTCAAAGAGATACATGCTTTGACCTTTAATTGAAAGTTTGTTTGAGTTAACTTAAGCTACAACATTTGTTTTTAAAACCTCTCCCTGGTCCTCAGAAACCAAACAGAGCAGTGATTACAAGAATATCTGCTGAGACTGGCTCTGTGTGAAGTTCTGGCACTCTTTGTCACCTTTGTAGCTTCTTGTTTGTATCTGAACAACAACAACCAGCATAGTAGTTAAGAAATGTGATTGAGGAATAGCAGATGTCTGAGTGCCCTAAATGAGCAGTAGAACAGTTACTGTCAGTCTTGCTCAGCAGGGTCCTTTTCATTTAGTCTTGACTGCAGATCCGACCTGTAGTTCACAGCAGAATAATTGTCCCAGCTCGCTGGAAGAGAATCAGTAATGAGCCGTGCACCATCAAGTAAGCCCTGTTTTAATGTGTTCCTATTGGAATTCTTCAATGGCAGGCCTTCAGGCTATGGCAATGTCTAATTCTTTAAGTCAAGTAATACTGTCTAATGGTATGAAATGAGACCATTGTTCTGTTTTATTTAATTCTTTATGTCTGAGTGTATCTAATTTCCTCCCATGCTGTTAAATATCAGTGGATACGGCCTTGTTTATTCACAGGAAATGTGAAAGCACACAATGAGTTTCAAAGTGACAAATTTGATTGTATTTTGTAGTGTTTACACAATGAAGATATCTTGGTCCTCCAGTGTGGGTGTTGATTCCAAAACACATGCTGGTGATTCATCAACTTTTTGATACAGTCCCACACGTGCATTACAATAAATTAGAAATACAATAACACTGCTGTCATATATGATGTACCACATGCTAAGTTTAAACTTACCACTAAGAAATGTTCTGCTGAAATTGTGGTTGTGATATTGTTTCTGAACTCAGGCTTGAATTGATAAGCTAAGAAATTTCTGTCCTTACAGGATCTCTGGGGATTAATAGGCCTCAGCGCTGAAACTCGGGTATATGTTTTTTGCTTTTCTGACAGGTTTGGATGCAGGAATACAAATCACAACAGACGGGGCCAGCTGACCAATCAGAGCAGAGTATGCTGGACTGTCACGCAGTTCAAGCATATGAAACAGAGAGGCAGGATCTATGTGCAGATGTGCTTGTTTAATTAGTCCCAAAAAAAGAACAGAATTCAACATGAAATGATGAACATAAACAAACATGGTGTAATATGGCATAGTAAGGAAACAGCACAAACACTTAAGCAATTACCAACAAGAAACACTTAGAAACACACATCAATACCAATCAATAGAAATGGAGACACACCTGGAGACAATTAGGGCGGGGTAACACTAAAGACTACAAAGACCAGAGATATGGACTACAAAACATGACTTCAATATAAAACACATGACACCTGGACAAAATAGGTGTGTTATACTCTTTTTTTGCCATTTGCCATATTATCAGCGGGTATTATCAGCAGAGGAGTAATCCATGACCTCACTGATGCATAAGAAAGATAATACAGCTGTAATGATACATTTTGATAATTTTAATAGGTTAGTTCATAGAAAAATGCTAAATTCTGATCACCCTCATGTTTTCCCAAATGTTTGTGTGGCTTAACTGGTGGAACATAATGTTAGCAATGCTAAAATCATGGGTTTAAGTCCCAAATAATGTACATGCCTTTACCTTTTTAAGTTGCTTTTTGGATAAAATTTTGTTTTCCACAGAAGGAAGTAATACAGATTTGGAATGACATTCTGGGGTGAACTGTATCTTTAAGCAACTAAGCTCCAGCATTTTATTTTCCAGCATTCTGTTTTCGGATCAGTGTTGGAATTTTTCAAATCCTAAAGAGAGACAAACCAAGGCAGAACAACAGTAAGTGATGTATTTAATAGATCAAATTTTTTTGTAGACTGAGTGTAATTATATAATGTACATAAAGAATATAAATACTTGTTATTTATAACAGATGAACACTACAGTATAAACATGGTTTTGCATTATGGGATAAATATGACATTTAGAGGGGAGCAAATGTGAACTCATCTTTACAAGACACCTACAGTACCTTGATTTATAGTACCTTAGAATTATATAAGGTTCTATCTGCGTTTTGACCAGTTTTGAGATATTGAGGTTTAAAGTTTTTGCATTCCATTGTAAATACCAAAACTTTTTTTGTTTTTTAAATTAAACACCCAAAATGCATTTAAAAAAATAAATAAAACACCTTTAATAGTGTTAATAAGTTATATTAGAGTAAGAATATGTCTTGACAGAAATGTCAGATAGAACCTTATAATTCTAAGGTAGCGATTTGTTCTCAACTGTTCATTAGTGTAAAAGATCAGGTAGTTGAGAAAAATGAATCTCAGTACCTCCAATCAGACTGGGAGCAGATACCTTCAACTCATCAATCACTGTCTATGGAGGGTATTGAGTTTCCCTCAACCCTTTTTTTAAACTGCCCCAATCCTCAGAGTTTGTGTTACTTGATCGAGTGAGAGCCAGACTCCCTCACCGGGGGAAGGCGTGGAACCCTCCCCTGTACCTACAGAATGAGGATAAATTGTTTTGTGATATTGTGAGCTTTTGCTTGATGCTTTGGGAGGGTCCCGACTATAATAAAGCTAGACCTGGAAAATAAGTGAGAAAATACACACAGTGAACTGGGGCTAGAAGCTCTCCAACGTGCCTGAGACATCTGGCTATTGTAAATAAGAGAAATGACGGCTTCACATTTGTCTGTTGATGTAAGAAGGGAAATCTCTTGTGGTTGCTTTGAGTGTTGTTGTCTAATTGAGTTCTCATGCTTCATCAGCTTCATTGAATGGAGGAAATAATTGGAAGAAAGTGGCCAATTATCTTTGATAGAATGAAGATGGAATAGCAATCAAAGTCTCATCAAAGAGTCATTACATTTCAAGGTGTAGTTTCATAATCTGTTTACATTTACCTGTAATCTGTATTTGTTCAGAGGAAAACAAACACTTTAATGTGGTTGTTTCTACCTTTAGAATATCAAGTCAAATGTTTGACTTGCGCTAATGATAAAATAGTTGAAATTAGTTTATATTTGTATAAAAATATAAACTGTGCTTGCATATGATTTTTTCCCCCTAAAATTGTGCAGAGCAAAGGGAGGCAAAACACATGTTAAAATGGTAACAATAAATGAGTGGGTGTGGCCAAACATTTGAATGGTATTAAGTGGTAACTTTATGCATTTTATATAATTTTAATATATGTATATACATTATATTTTATAAAATTTTTACATTGTTTATACATATAATTATACATTATACCAGAATTAAATATCATGTTTTTGGTACTTTGAAATTAGTTAAAATTGGATTTCATAATTTTTATAATTGAATAGCAATTTTAGTTCTGCATCTTTTGGAATTTTGAAGAAACTTCCCCTTATAGTCACATCCTTTCTACTGATCCTGTACTTACCAGATGAGGGAGACAAAGGCTCAGCTATGTTCTTCCCTAACCACCACTATCAACTCACCCTTCCAGCTGCTTACATTACCCAATGATGTCATAATGCATTTGAACATAAACATTTTGATAATGTAATTGAATCAGGCATGAATCTGTCTCCTCTTCCCCAGGCAGTCTTTACTGTATGTTTAACCCTATATTTTATTATTGTGTTAACTGCACATAGGGAGCAGTGCATTACTAAAAATATCAACAGGGTGACAGAGCCCAGCAATGGGCTGATAGATGAAAGCAGTCCTGCAGCATTTGTGTTTATTTTGCCATTGGTCGAACAGATGTTGAGTGAGGCGTCTGCAAAGTTGAAGTGGGTGGAAAAGTGCAGCAGTGACACGGATGATCACCGCCCCTTGTACCAGGAGCCACACATCCGTGTCTGTGACACCCAGTGGCAGTCATCAGGACAGAGTAAATCTGTACCAGACCCATTCCATGGGACTGCAGGGCAAAGCTGTTCTCTCGTATCTCCGGTGACGCACTTGTGCCAGACCCACTGCTGTCTCCAGGGTGACTTCCTGTTTTGGAGACGCTTTGGTTTCTCTAGGGGATTGGTGGAGACACCCATCCAGCTGTTCTGTGTCAGGCCTGTCCTGCCCGGGCAGAGGGAGTGGTTCACTGATACAGCAGGGGGTCTTCCATGCTTGGATTCAGAGTCATTATCACATCTTTCTAGATTAATGTTACCCTCCCCCAGCTTGCTCTAATGTTCCATGCTTCAGCTGATGCAAAGGACACCAAAATCTGTACTTGTATCAGTGTATAATGTCATGCACCACATACAACACAAGTTTTAGTGCATATTGGGGCCTGATGACATAGGTTTAACCTGACACAATGACTTCAGAGTTTCCACCATCAAATGCCTGGGTTGGATGAAAATTATTGGCATGAAGTCTGGTCCATATTGCAGCTTATTCTGGTCCAAAACTGTCTACTTAGAAATTGTCATGTGACCAATGACATTTTGTTTTGCTATTTCATTGCCATTCAAATAATTACATTACAGTTTCAGTCTATGACTAACTACACAAAAAAAAAGCTAAGACTTTTTTTAGAATATGCTTTTGTATTAAACACTATTCAATGACATAAACAACAAAGGAGAGTATACAGTTATGCCCATGGGTATCTTGTTTCAAGCACATATTAGAAAGTATAATCTTAAACATTTATACCTCTAGGCAGACCCTGAGATTGTTATAGTTCTTTCTCATAAGCGTTCCTTGGATCAACCAAAATTCTTGCAAAAACTTTGGCTGGGCTATTAAAGCTACTGGTTTTCAAACAGTTTCTGCCAGTTTTGTGTGCAGTTTTTATTAGATGGTCAGTGAGCGGTCCATAGACATGCCGGCTGACACTGAAACTAGATGAAAATTGATCTTGAAATCTTTTAAAACTCACTTATAGTTTTATACTTTATTTTTCGTGTGGTTTTAGTGTAAACTTCAGAGAGCCAGACTTTGGATTCTCATATTCATCCTTCAAGTTTTAAGTCTTTCAGAATTTGATTTGAATTCTGTCTGAATGAATTGGATGTTCCAGTCGAAGTTGCTGGTGTTATTTGTTTTCTCTCATTTGAACACCAACGGCTGTTCAAATTCAAAAGGAATGGCAGACAGAGTTTACTTTTCAGAAAGCAAGCGAGTATAGCAAATATTCAGCTATTCCCCAGACCCCATGTTAGTGGGCTAGCAAACACCACTGCCCGAAGTGTGTACCAGTGGAAGACTGAGATCACTGAAGTACCCCCAAGCCGCCTCTCTATGGAGCCAACTAACAGTGGCAAGAACTAGAGAAAAATGCATTAAGCCTTTCTTTCCCTCACTGTGCCAGAAATGGCTCACCTTGCTCCCAATGGAAGGTATACACAGACTGCTGGAAGAAAATTACCTTTTGTGGGAGTATTAATTCAGACATGCATCCTGCTGTCAAAGCATCACTCTGCACTCGTCTTCTCACTGCTCTCTCTCTCTCTCTTACTCTCTCTCTCCTCTCTCTCTCAATCCTCTCTCTCTCCCTCTCTCCCCAGTGCCACAGCTTTTTTATCATCAATAACTGTCTGCTGTCTGCCTAAGAATAAGTTATTCTCTTCAACTCTCTTTTTTTAAAGCTTGTTTGGATCCTCATTGTTTGATCTGGCTTGATAAATAAGACTGTTGCAGTTAGAAATTCATGGCTGCCGTGTTTCATCAATAAATGATTAGTTTGCTGTGCTCTCTGGTGATTGATAGGTTGTGCATGGGATGTATTGAAACCAGATGAATTCAATACTGTGCCGGTCGCTGGGGAGCTGCAAAGCATATCAGCTCATGAAAAATTGAGGTCAATGGAAAATGTGAAAAAGAGTGAAACAGGAAGAGCGGGCTGTGCTTGAAACAGTTGTTTCTTGTTATAAGCGGATTGTAGACACACTTTAAGCATCAGATCGAATGAAAGCCGTGTATGGTCTTTATTTGAAGATTGCTTTTTTTTAACGTTTAGTTTGCAAAACCAGGAGTGGACCCCAATGTTTTTTATGCAAGACCGGACCAAGCCAAACAGCCCAGACAGGCTTTTAAAATCCCGGGCCTCTTCAGTACAGCGGGAAAAAGTGTAAAATGATGATATGATAGTTTACCTTCCAGTATCTCCCTGGAGTTCATACATTTCCATTCTGTTGCTTCAACAAACACAGACATTTTACATAATTGCCAATGGGCAACCATAGCTGTTGTTTTTGTATTGTTCTTATTTTTTCCAAAATCTTTCTTGCACTCTCTCTTTTTTTAGATTTATATGCATTTATGATTAAAGGAATGAGACTATGGTGAAAAAGGACAGATCTTGTACTCTTGCACGAGTGCGGTGCAATACAGCCAGTGCGGGTGTGTGCTAGAAATTGCTTCGAATTGACAGGCTGTTTTCTAAAGCCCACCTACATTAGGGAAATGCTCTCATTCATGGATAGAATGCTCCTGTGAAAGGAATATTAAAGCTCAACATGGATTCAAATGCTGTGTGGGGCTTCAAATCATAGATAAATTCAATCGGACCATTTTGTTTAAAATGTATGCAAGTGCGCTGTTAGCTATGCTAGAGAAAACAAAATGTTTCCATTTTTTTCTGATAGATAATCAAAATGTTCATAAGTTATTCATGAGTAATCTGTTTCTTTATTCTCTGATTTTGCTCTCTATAATTTTCTGCTATTTTGCCTCAATTCAATCAGCCTCTATTGTGTTTCTGTTTCTATAGAAACTTCTATAACTTGTGTTTTTTTTGTTAAATGTATTTTTTAGACATGTGAATGGGTGAATAATGCCACAGCGTGTTTGTTAAACTTTATTTTACCTACAATATTTATACATTTTGATAATCAAAATGCTGTTTTGTTTGTCAAAATCCACTCAAAGTTTAAAGTTTAACAGTACTGAGGAATGTGTGTATGGATATAATGCTTCTGTACACAGTTTACACTGAGCAATACTTATCTGTGGATTGTGTCTATTACATGCCATGAGGTCATTCAGTGAGTAATTGCAGGCGCACTAGAGCTGCCATCACACATAAAAGCCGAGCCAGCAGTCTTTGTGATGCAGTTGAGTTTCCTCACCCCCGTCAAGCTCGCATTAGTGTTGGACAGTATGTCTGCAGCCGTACTTATAAAAGCCCTATGATGAAGGCTTATATCGGCTTTGGACACTTGATCATGTCCCATGTGGTAAAAGATCCACAGTGCAATCCCTAATGGCAGAACCCGAAAAACTAAAACAAGAAACCTCCTTTTAACTACATCAATTGCTGCCGGGAGATAATGAAACATGTCATGGTTGCGACAGCCAATCACATCACCTATTGGAGGAGAAGTGCATCTTCTGTCAGCCTATCATTAGAGCAGATTGTTTTACCTTTGAATGACCAATGCAGTTTGTGCCTCAAGAAAGCACATTAAATGCTTTGACAGACATGATTCGATGTGAAGTGAACTGTTCTGGGTAATTTTGCAGGGTGTTTATCATTTTTACCCTCATGTCTGGTCTGCAGAAACAAGATGTTCCATCTTCAGGAAGGTTTTCTTTGTCTGTGGTAATGGTCTACGGCTGAGAGAAGATACAGTATTGAGTGTTTTGTAACTAACATTAATTGATTTGTAGTTAGTGGTAACAAAGGGCCTGTTTGTTTACAATGTTTTCTTGTGTATTCTTCATTCTATAAAATGAAGCAGAGTTTTTGCTTCACTGTCGTCTTAGTGTCTTATGTGTCTTTGTCATTTTATGTTTAATATGTTATGTCTATGTTAATATATGTAATAGTCTAATCTGATCATTATCATTTTATCCAATTTATAATGTTTTGCTTCCAAAAATAATTTAGGAAATCTGTTGAGAAGAATAAATCTTTGTTTATGTTTCATATCAAATTTTTGTTTGTTTCACATCAAAGTTCTCCATGGTACTTTTGATGTCTAAGATGATAGTTTAAATAGCCCAGTTTTCTTTAACCATAGATACTATGAATAATTATTAACTATAGACTACCAACAGTTACATTTAAATGGAGCATACTGTGTATACTGATGGGTAGATCAGAACCCAATATATCATTTTTAGAAGTATCTTCAAAGCCACCAACAAAAGAAAGGAGACAGTAACAGCATCTGATGTCCCAGAAAATGAAAGTATGAAGGTGAAATAGTTCAGTATATCACATTTAGCACATTATTCAATAGCAATAAGAAAGCAGCACTCAAAAATAAGTGATTTTTTTCACCCTCCCACAGATAGAAAGGAAAACAGGTTGAGGAGGAGCAGTAGTGGTGTGGTAGTGATGACAGCCCTGTCAAAGTCTTCTCATGTCCCATCCAAATGCAAGATCACCCTCTTCCAGAAGCCATAAGGTCAAAGCATTAGTTTCTCAATACCTTTTCAACAGAGTATGTAAGCCTGAATTTGTCTGCTGATCAATCCATTGTTTTCTTAGATTTACACTGACCAGCTTCTTAACCAGCTTCTTAACAGCTTCTTAAAGATCATAACTTACTAAACTTATGCAATTTCCTGTCAACAGATCTCAGAACATGCATCAAGTTTGGATGAATTAAAACAGATTGTAGACCTCTCAGCACGTGACAGTTTGTGATTTATTTTCATAAAGTTTTTCATATCCCGTCCCCCTCTTTTCCCACAATAGATGCAGTCATGAGGAAGTGCTGCTCTGCTTTATTTGCCTGTGGTGTATTCCAAGAAAATTAGTCAATTTAGATACAGCGCTTATTGTGGTCCAATAGTCCTTGTCTGCTTATAGTGTGAATCTCATAACATTGATGAACATGCACAACAGTGCTTTGGAATATTACAATGCTGTGCAATTTCACAGAGCTTTGGAACCGGAAGATATCGAGCCTTATTTAAACAATCAATAACACGCAGCATTCCGTTTAATGAAAACTATAATTCCAGACAAAGGCAATTACACCACTGGGGATTGTTTTGGTGCCGTGATTTTTGCTGTAGTCTGCATTTCCTTAATAAAGATATTCTTATCATAATAATTATTGACTGGGGAGTGCGGTTATTACCTTGTTAAGGACCTCATCAATAGTATAATTCATTTCTTATCACATTTAGTCATGTATGGAGATTGCCAAATCAGAGGGTGCTATAGATCTTAGGAATGGACCGTGCGTAATAGAGAGCTGTAATTTTCATCAGTCCAGCCTCAGCTAATTGGCAGTATCATCATCACGTCTCAAAACATGATTTGATTTACAGGAGCAGATGACAGGATCTTTTATGACTGTTCGGAGTACTAGTCTTGGTACTAAAGACATGGAAGTGCTAATCTTGCAGGACTTGCTTAGAAGGACGGCGTAACGGTAACCATTAACCATGTTCCCCAGCACTCAACAATGTCCAATAAATATTCTCATGTTGAAAGCTTGTATTCCCAATTGCACACATAGCTGTTCTGTTCCTGTCCAACCATGTTTATTATCCAGCATCACAATGCACGGTTATGACCCCCCAACAGATATATTTCACAGGAAACTGACAGTAACGTATATTATGGAGTAGATATTTTGTGATAATGAGTTATTATGAGTCTGCCTGTGAATTTCATAGTGGAAATGACGGTTTTAATCTGCCATCTCTGAGTGGATATACTTTAAAATGGCAGCCATATGGTTTTGTTAGACAATCACAAGATAACAAAACATGACAATAACAATTTTCTAAAACCTGTTTTCAGCAGTCTGAGTTTTCTTTAAGTAAATATGTAATTTACATTAAAAAAACGCAATCACAATGTGAATGAAGCTGCTTTGATGAGAAATCAGTGAGTGCTCATATCCATTAGACCCTGTGATGTTTAAAAGCATGTAATTTAGGGGTTTTAAAAGCATGATATATTTGAAAGCTGCTTAAAACAATTCAATCACTAAATATGAGTCATGCTTCAAAATAAATATTACCTCACCGTTGACGCGCCATTGAATTATATTGCCTCCATTCACTGCTGCTAGAGTTCATCTGCTTTATACTGATGAACAGATTCAATCATATGATAGTGTTTTAGTCAAAACGCTCCTCTTAGCAAAAATGATGCCATTGCATTAACACATAATGCACCCCAGAGCCCCCCAGATAAATGAAAATCTTAGCTGTCTTTTACACATTGCAATTATTTACAGCAAATTTTACACATGCAATATTTATGATATTTGTGTTATTCATGTATAAATAAAGATTAAACATGTTGCTGAACTTTGTTTAGATACTTTGAATAAGCTCAGTTTGTAAACTCAGTTAGCTTCTCTATAAATGGTTGCAGGTTTGATTTTGCACTGTATTACATTTTAAAAATATTTAAAATCATTGAATTTTCATACATGTTTATTCAGACAGAAATGATAATCTACTTAATCACAAAACATTAATTACTTAACATTATCACTATTCATTCATAACAACTAAACATATGGACTGATTTTGCATGTTAACACTACTTCAACACAGTTTACAGTAAACTTAACCATTTTAATTTAAGACTAATTGAACATTGAGTTCCAAAACCTTGTATATGTATTCATTCACAATAACCACACATAGGGACTGATTTAGTATGTTAAGTCTACTTTAATACAGATTCACAGTAAATCTTTTCTGAAAATCTGATTGCAACAATCGTTACTTTAGATTTTAACAATATTGACTGATTTAACAATCAGTCAGCTAAGCAGTTTTTCTTAATTAATATCGTTACATATGCCGATGCGTCCTGGCATGTTTGATCAATCGTCTTCCTTCCCCAACAGAGTTTAGTGATAAAAATCAAATAGATATTGAGCAAATTATCGACCCTCTTTTGCTGTGTCAATACAATATCTGTTCATTTATCTTCTGCTTGGCTTTCTGGCTACAGTTCCTCATCTTAGACTCACTGTTGCCAATCTTGCTTCACACAAGGTCAACCATAATCAACCCCAGACCACACCATGGGCTGTGAGCAGCTCTTCCCAGCTTTCAGGCCCTCTGCAGCAGACCATTCAATTACTGTTTATTAGTCAGTGGACGGTCATTAATCAGACTGAGATGCACAGGTTTTTCCAATGGGCCACTGAATTACTTAAGAAACAAGGCTTCCTATGTGGGCTCCTGTTGCGTAAATACTGCAATGTTGGCACATTTTTAAAGGGATAGTTCACAAAAAAATATAGGAATATCTAAGCTACTCTTTCGCATTCAGTTGATGTTAAAGGTGACAGCACCTGACAAGCAAGATTTTCAAGGCAAGATTGTAATATTTCGAGTGAAAATTGACTGACAATTTCAGTGCTTTTATAGAGCTTGACAGCTTTTGATTTCTCAGCCAGTTTCATTGTGTGGAAGAAGCAATATAAGTACAGAGCATTAGGATTTTGTCCTCATTTACACAAAATGCACACAGTAGAAAGACAAAAAACTGTGTTAAACATCATGAACTGTTGTTGAATAGATGATTATTTATATAGTGTTCATGAGGTAGTGGATGAGTAAAAGACATTTCTTTCACTTCAAGAGCTGCATTAACTTGACTTTAATATATCATTTTAAGATGTGACTCGACAGCTTCACTTAATGAGGAACGTACCGCATTGAAATGTAATTAGATCAAAGGATGAGATTCTGATTTATGTTTTAGGAGACCAAGGGGGATGAAATGACCTCAAAACAGTGAAGAATACAGTCACACATGTCTACGTTTTTAAGGGTAGATTCCTAAATGCTTGGCAAGACCATGAGTCAAATTCCTGGGTTGCAAGTGTACATGATACAGTTTTAAAGAAACCACTAATACACTGCATAGCACTAGCTTTCTTCACATCACCAAAGCCTTGATTACTAAATAACATCCTAGCCATCATTCTTTCTACTGATGCCATAAAAGTCTTTAATGTTGGACTTCAATGTGCCTATTAAATGCACCTGTTCTTTGCCACATTGAGATCTTTTCAAGAAAATTTAACACTGTTCTTTTATTCCCTTTCGTTCTTTGAAGTATTTAGATGAAAATGTGAAAGTTCTGTTACATGAAAAGATTATTACAGTGCTTGCAACTGTATTGATATTTCCCTATATTTTCTAGACCACTAAGTATAATACTTCTGTTATTAATTTAATCCAAACCAATTTAATCTTAAATATTAAAGTTTGAAAATATCAAATTCAGCTTTTAAAAGGTAACTGACTGCTATGATATATTTGAGTAATGAATTTCTATTTTATCTTTTGCACTTTTTCGACAGCATTAACATGATTTTCCATACTGAATTGTTATTGGTTGTCTTTCTTACATTTGTTTGCATAGAGCCTGTGAAGCTGATGTCATGCCATGTTGAATTCTGGGTAAATGTTTTGTTGCAATGCCATATTAGGAGAATCGTGCTGCCTTTCTGCTAGTAAGTTTAAAGCAGTATTTTGATTTTCTGTTATGATTATAAAAAATGTCACCACTGTAGGTCATTTTGGCTCCATTGAGAATAGTCACAGAAACTTGCATCATTGTTCAACGGGAAAACTGGAAGATATAATATATATGGCCTTTTCTACATGTAAAAACATCTAGGGAAGCAGGTTAAGGAGGTGCTGAGACACTGAATAGTGTGTCGGCACTAAATAAACCCACTGCTTATCACTTTGCATTTTGTTTGTACACTATTCTTCCCTGCCTTGCAAGGGCATTTCCTAAAGGAAATGCAAATCTAGTTAATTTTCTGTGATTTAGTAAGTATCATTTCAAGCTCATTTACAAATCCGATGTTGTTTGTTTCTCTTAAAACCTGTTTTCACAGTGTGTTTCACCTGGGAACTGTTGCAAGCAATGCGACCTGTAACAGGCTCCAAGCACAGTTTGTTGTGAGGCTGTTAGTTCTGCTTATTCCATTTGTCCATGGCAGATCTCAATAGGATGTAGAAATAAACTTAATGGATGCAGCCACAGCCTCCTGGGTGGATATAACCACACTATTATCCCACATTTGATGGACACCAAACACCATCTTAGCAAGCTGCCTCTCCCTCCATGTAAATTCAGCCTTTAAAGCTGCATTTGTTGTTGATTTTTAATGGCTGTATCTCTATTGCAGTAACTGGGAGATTTAAAGTTGTTTATATGTTTTCTTAGTGAGTTTTGTATGGGCCACTATGGTGGTGTGGACATGAATAACAAAACAGAGGCTGGATTTTTTTGTCTGTTCTCTGGATTTCACAGTAACTGTTTCTAGCATCGCAGATAAATCCCGCTGTTATGTAAATTTGAAGTTTGCGTTCAGATCAAATCCTGCCAGATTATCCAATAATATGATTTCAGAATTACATTTGTAAAAGATGAGTTACAATTGCCTTTTCCTTCAAGCAAAACTAAAATCTAAAACATTCTAACCTCAAGGGAAAGACTTGCTGCCTGTTTAGTATCAAAATGTTTAATGTATACCAGACCTCAAAATGCATGGCAGCCTTCCAGGTGTCTAGTGATACAGGAAACGCTTGGCAGATGTAAAATACTATGTTTTTCTTTAGAGTTTGATTGGGGCTGGGACACTGTTGGAGCTCATTTACTGTAGTATTACAGTATAATACTGTAGTATTACATGTTCTGCAATGTGTGCCATGCCACTGCGGTATAATGATTAATGAATGATGTGTGGGCAGTCACATAATGTTGGACATGTCATGTGTTTTGGAGCAGCTCAAATAGTTCACCAGAATTAGTGTATTAAGAGTGATTTAAACATTTCTGAAGCATTTTGAAGTCTTGAACTCCCTGTTTACTCTATTCTTAAAACAATTGCAAGTATTTAGTTGCAGTAAAGTAATCAAATATTTAAGATATTTTGTTAAATATGTTTGTATTAGTCATTTTACATTAATCCTCCCGCAATGCGTTATTTTAAATCATATTTATATTAGATTGGGAACAGTGTATATTTAAAAATGTACTGGTTTTCTTCTTTTTTTTCTATTGTTCCTCTGGAATAAAATATGAATTTTAATCTTGCATTTTTGCATTTGTTTAATAGAAAATCAAAAAGTGGCTGCTAAGCATTTAGATTCATGCTGAAACAACCAGATGAACATTTAAGTTGATTTATTGATCACATTTGTCTCTGTTCTGCTTTAGAGAAAAGGAATATTACACTATATATGTGTACATACAGATACAGAATATGCATGAAGCCTTTTAAAGGTTGGATCTTTACTATTTCAATTGTTAAGATGTGTTCACATGCAAAACATTAAAGCCTTTCTCAGCATCTCCACAAAAATTAAAGCTTCTAACATGGAAAAAATAACATGTTCCAAAGTTCTTGTGTGCTTGATGTGAGGAGACAGCGCCGTGTCTGTGTGATCTGAACTGCTGTTCTGTTGGTGGGCTTTGTGAAGTTTGCAACAACCCACTTATACATTAGTTTTGATTGCCTTGAATCAAGCTTTGAATCATATCTCAAAATCAAAGCCAAACTCCTCCAGAGGAGTCCATTGCAGATCCATATTTGCTTTAGGCACCATGGAGAACATGAAGAATAATTCATCACACAATGCACTACATATACAACAGTTCGTCATATACATACACACATGTATGTATGTATGTATGTATGTATATTTTATACTGTATATGTGTGTATATATATATATGTGTGTGCGTAGATGTATATATGTGGGGACTTTCCATAAACAATGACTTTTATATTGTACTTTTATAACTGTATATTCTATCCTCTAACCCTCACAAAAACCTACATGCATTTTTACATTTTCAGAAAAGCATCATTTAGTATGTTTAATAATCAATTTCCCTTGTGGGGACCACTGGCTAGTTTGCATCACTATGAATATTGCATACAACCTCACACCCAGTGCTGAGTAAGTTACCTAATTGCAGGAATTAATAATTGAAAAGCAGAGGTCTTGAGTGGGAACTTCTGATAAATTATTTTAAGCCTTTAGTTTTTAATCGCATGAACTCTCTTCAGAGGTTGGGAGGTTATAACTGCATGTCCATATTAAGTCACTCTGATTTCTAGATGGCTACTGTGTTTATTGAAGTCAATGGAATCAATTACAGCAAAGCCCTGAATCCAATGAAACATGGCTGCTCGCAAAACACCAGACAAATATAAAATGGCGACTACTCGTTGACCTGCAGATCATGCATAAGTATCGTTGTACAACAACATCACAATAATTGAGAATGCAAAATTATCATTGGCCTCTGCTCTCTGCCTTTAAATTGTGCCTCCACTGTGTGGTATGTACAGTAAATGTAGCACGTTTAGAAGGACAATGGTTGGCCTTCAATTGAAAGTTCTTATTAAATACACTTTGATGAAGGGTAGGGATACACATTCTACCTAAATCCTTGGGTTCACCACTGTGTTAATGGGGCAGAAGTGAAGGTTTGTGTAATGGGTGTATAGATAACTTACGCCATGACTGATAAAACTTACTGACACGTTGTTATCAGTGGCCAATGACATCATACAAGCTGTACATCCTGACTTAAAGTCTTGCGTTGGCATTGCAAGGACAACACATTGTGTGTTTTATGTCATACAGTCTGCCCTCTGCTCCAAGATAAATTGTTATTGCGCATGATGTCATAATGCAAGCACAGACTTATTTGAATTAACTTTATGGCTACCTTTAAAAAATTGGTTGGCTCTTTAGGACTAAAAACAGCATTTGCATCAAATGATTGGTTCATTGTTTTTGGTAGTATAAATAAAGCCTTACCACATACCCAGTAAATGTTACTGTTTAAAGTGTGTAATTTCTGCACCACTACAGCCACCAAACAGCATCCAAAAATAATGATTTTAAAAGTTTCACCAAACACTTCCCCTGTCTTCCATTCGCTGACCTAAGATAGTATTAGTTTTTTTTTACTTTTTAATATCTGACATTGTTGTGCAATTCAAGTTCTAACTTTGTTAAGAAAAAGAACTGTTTTTCTTCTACCTTAAAGTTGTACGACGAATGCCAGATGCTACAGGATCATGTCACGCCCTCTGGGATATATCTGCCACTTATTAGCAGCAGTTCACGTAACCTGTCTAAGAACATTGTGTAGCTGTCAGCTTTACTGCTTTACTTTCAGTTAATTGAATACCTAACCAAAAGTATCAAAATACTCGTGTACGTTTATTGTGTACATATACCACAATCTGAGTCTTTGAAACTGGTTAATGCAGGCATTTTAAAGTTATGTAACTCTTTAAATTGATCACAGCTGAATTGAAAACACCCTGTTTATTTTATTGAAAAACTACTTTCTTGATTGAAATGCCATGAATCTTTTTTGGCCTGACTTAAAACTTAAAAGGGCCTCTTTCTCTGCAAACTCATAGCACTGACATCATACAGAACCACTAGGATGGCTGTGTTTTTTCCAGCCTGCCATCCGGTTATTCCTTAATAATGACTGGAAGAAGGGATAAAAGCTGGCGGTGTGCGATAAGATGCCAAGTGGAGAGATGTTGGTGTTGTAGGAGCTCATGATTAGATGCTCTAATCATTAGAGTAAATATTCTAAAAATAAAAGGCAATAGATTGGTCTGTGGTGATGTAATTTGTAGCTTGGTCTGGTAAGGTTCACTGTGTTATTCTCAAACAGACATCTGACACACTTTTGAAAATATATGTCAGTATTAATGAAACTCAGAATTTAGTTAATACTGCCATAAACCCTCAAATCATATAAGAATTTAGATTTTTGTTTCCGCATTTTTTTCCACACTTGTTTCACATTTCCACAGTCTTTTTTTGATAGATAAACAAGTATAGAGAGGGGAGAAAACACAGAAATAAAATACTGTATAGAAATGTTACAAGTCAAGGACATACCTGTCTTCATTTTCCTTCTAAGCAACATGATGTTAAAGATGATGCTAGTTCCTAGGTGTAAATTCAAAGCTACTTTATTAGCAGTTATTTAGCACAGCAGAGGGAGCCAGTGGCATTCTCTCTTCCTCTCTCTCTCTCTCTCTCTCTCTCCCTTTCTTTTACCCTCCCAACATGCTCAAGACCTGCATGTATACAAACTTCTATCCTCAGGAAGATGGATGCGAGTGATCCCAGGGCAGATGGCCATGATGCTCATTTCTGCATATGACTCACAGATTGCCACTCTGCCAGGGTGTCAGAACTGATGAGGCAGCACTGGACTAGAGTGTTGTGCCATTTACATTTCAGCTTTACTGCTTAGCTGCATGGTTTGCCACGCTGGTTCTCACAGTGTCTGAGGGTGAATGCTAAACACAAACATGTGTCACGTCAGTGTAAATCTCTAGGGTATCAGGTCTCCTTTTAGTGCCCTGTTTTCCATATGGTAAAGGTATGTATTTACATACAGTATTGCACAGTAGGCTATTATGTCTAAAATACAATGTTTTCAAGTACCAATTTAAATGGTATGATTAATAAAAAATTTATTGTAGATTTCAGGATTTTTCAAGGAAAACTTGCTGGTTACTGTAACATTTTAAGGCTGTATATTTACACATTATACTGTATGTGCATGTCATTTGATGACCCTTTCAAAGGGATTCAGTGTTGCAGTTTAGTTTAGTATATTTGGTCCCATTCTTAAGTTTTGTGGACATTGGCATGTGGTGGCAATTACAAAACTCCAAGAGCACAAAACATCTGTGCTGCTCTTCAATTAGGATACATGGTTGCATTCATGCAATATAATGTAACAAAGATGTCTGCTTAATTTAATATTTAAATATTACAACTGACCTGCTTGAAAATTCAGTTGTATATTACAACTGTTTTT
>JAZGTK010008875.1:0-17823 GCA_036877625.1 Ambastaia sidthimunki | reverse complement strand
AGCTGCCTCCTCCACTACAGTCAGCTGTCTTGTCTGAAATGATCCCTTATAAGTGATCCATTTTCCCGCTCAATCCCTCATAAAGCACCAATCAAGTGATGTGATAACAGGAAGTGACATAATTCATGAACCAGAATGCAAGGATTAATATAAATCATTATGATAATTTGTTAACCATTTTTAATGTTTAAAATCACTGTATATTAGACTGGGGTTTCAGTATTAATAAGAAATCTCATATGAAGGTGGAACGCACTCAGATAAATGGAAAAGGGTCTTTTATTTCTGATACTGGTACATGTTGACGGAAAAAATCTTGTGAAATGAATGACAGTTAATCAGTTACAAAACAGCATATGTGAGAAAATAACAGCCTACACAATGATTCCACTGTCACAGGAGAGAATCAGTGAGCGTGTACGTGAGAATGATGTACATTTATTCATTTGCCAGACGCTTTTATGCAAAGCAACACATAGTGCATTTAAAACATACATTTTTATCAGTGTGTTTCTAACCCACAACTTTTGTGCTGTTAACACAATCCTCCACCAGCACGTGTGATGGAAACATATCAACTATAACACAAGAGTTTTACATCTCTTTATTTTATCATGGCGAAAGAAGTGTAACAAAACTTATAAACATAAATGCCACAAATTTAGATACTAAGACAATTAAAACAGGAAATAAGTACAGCATATAAACTCTGGATTCTTCCTTCTCTCCACCTGAAAAAAATAAAGAGATTATAAATAAAGACCAACATGTAAAAATCTTCACTGTTCTTATTATATGTTACATATATACCAACGTCCTGTATAAGAATTCTTTAGGTGCCCCTGATTGCTTTGGACCCCTATAAGCTGTCACAAAATATCATTAAAAGATTATTGTGAGGCTAAAATGTGGACCCTAAAATGTTCCCTTATTATCTACAGCTCTGTATTTATCTAAACTCTGATCATACCTGTAACAGGAGAGACCCAAAGTGGACGCTGTTGAGTAACATTTTCCCTATTAATCCCAAAATATACGAAAAGTTTCGTTCCGGTTCCATAATGCTGTCGAATCGTGCCATTAATCCTGCAGAAATAATTACAGAAGAACATTCCTGTGTCGTTCAGTTCCAGAGAGTTCAGCCTGAGACTTGAACTCCAGAGACTTTCGTTCCTGTCTTCACAATGTCTCCCACTAAACTGGGAAAGTGTGTCGATCCTGGGAAATGCCCCGTCTTTATCTGAGGTGTACCACCGTACAAGACACTGTGAGATGTTCTTCAGAACATCTGCGTGAATCTGACAGTGTATGATGGCATTTTCTCCAGGTGTTCTGTAAACTTTACCCGGCCACTGCTTCACCCAGTTCTGCGTGTGACCATCTCCTGCAGCAGAGAAGATAGCCATACTGTTAACATATACATTTATATTAACTGATAACATTTAAATTATAATTTATATTCATTTATATTATATTAACATATAATATATATTTCCTAAAGCGTATGAACGAAAGGTTTTTAAAGGGATAGTTCACACCATATAATGGTCATATACATACATATAGTGACTGTCAAATTAAAAAAAATATACTTAATGTATAGCTCAATTTATATGAACTGCTTGAATGATTCTTTCATTGCGAGCAAATAATGATACAATGTTCATTGTTACATTGGAAAACATTAAATCCTGTTAATCTTCATCTCTTTAACATCACAAGACAGTTTAACACAAAAATCACTTTTTAACAAGCAATGCCTAAATAATATGACAAATTACAGTAAAGCTTTACTGAAAACATCACTAAACCAGAAACTAAATATAAAGACGAAGAATAAAAGAGTTTTACCTGAAGGACAAAGAGCTAAAATAACCGCAGCATGAAATAACATCTCTGTGTATTCAGAAAAAATATTTCACTGAAGTTACAGATGAAATGTAAAGGCTTGTGCATATATAATTATATGTATACATACATTGAAAACATCATATAACGCATCTCTGAATACAATTGAACAGCAATCTCTGCTACCTTCAGAATGAACGTTCCAGGTGTTCTGTTCTGTTGTTCTCAGAAATAACGGAGCTTCTCAAGACCCTCTTTCTGTCAGACCCGATCTGAGCCAGATTTACTGAGAATCATGAGGCGGTTTTCACACATTTGTTGGTCTCTTCCTGTCGTGCGTGTGTTTTTCTCAATCCACTCAATTCAAGTTTCGGACACATTTAAAACAGCGTCTGTGACACTCAAACAAACGCGCCTCTCTACAAAACCGCACTGTTTGAAGAGCAATGCTTCAGAAGAACTGTTTGCATGCTTTAGCAGCTAATGGAATGAGAAGAATCAAGTTCTTCTTCATGGTGGGTTGTGAGGTTAAAGCAGGAAATCCATAAGGTTAAGAAAACTCGTCTGTCTTTCAAACAGCAGAACATTTGCGCTGAATATAGTTGTAGTTTGTGAATCATTTTTTACTTTTCAATTAGACCCAGAACAGACAGAGAAACGGTATATAATGACTTAAATCTTATTCCAACATTTTTTATTTTACATTATAAATATATACAGCAAAGCCCAAGATCTGCCCAGGATCATGAAATGGATAAAGTAATTACAGTCAATAAAACAAGCAGCAGACAAAATAAGACAGCTAACCAAAGTTAAATACAGATGTAAGCAAGTATAACTTACAACTCTGAAAAGTGATAAAAGTTTCAAACTCTCTTTTCATCTTGATAAACTGTTCCTGTAACTCAGCCTTTGTGTTACTTTAGATAAAAGCCTCTTACAAAAGCATAAATGTTCATGTAAAACAAACAGGAGTGAAAATTCCAGCATGAGCTGCTGCAAAAAAACAAAAAAACAACATTTCCTGCACTGAAAAATATTTTCTGAAACACAAATGGGGTAAAATAACGTGGTTGCAGCTACACACCCCTAGAGGCATGTTGTGCACATGTATAGTGTAGAAGAGAGAAAGAGAAGAGAATTGAAAGAGCGTTAGGTAATAACACCGCTTTCTAACAGGAAAGGAGGAGAAAACCCTCATTTCGGGGTGACAGCTGTGTTTTAAACAGTTGTGTAATGAACTGCTCACGGACTCATGACAGTAAGATATTTCCGTATGGCGGATGCGTGTGTTTTGGCCATAGTGGTGGAGATTGCGCGTAAGTTTGGTTAATTGTTGTTAAGTGTCGTTTGCTGTTTTATTTAGGTCTATGATGATATGCAAATGAAGACAATACATTTTTCTTTGTCTATAAACTTATTAGAGGGGAGAACGGAAGCGTGAGAGGTTGCACGTGAGTTTGAAGTGCAGTGCAGCATTTCAGTGAGTGTTTATATTTTATTTCATAGCAAATGCTTATTTCCCATATAGAGTGTTTATACTCTTTTGAAGTCCATGTTACTCTGGATTAATAATTATTCACCATTTATTTAGATAATGAATGTATCAAAAAGAGTAATAGTAACATTAATGCTAATGTGGAGAGCATAAAAGACATTTATTGTTAACTTTTAAGTGTATGTGGTTTATAAGAATATATCTTTGATGTTTTCATGTTTTGTTATCTACAGAAATAAGTGTCAAAAGCCACTACCGTTGTTTATTTGGGTGTATATATTTCTGTTTGGGGACATTTATGGAATTTGAGCCATAGTAAACAGAAGTGGGATCTATCTATCAGAACGATAGTTTGACTATTTTCTTTATTGTATTATTTTATTTTGGTCTGTGGTTGTAATTTTGTTTATTTACACTGAATTAAATTACCCACAAGCAGAAACTCAGGTTTTAATGTCACGTCTTTTCAGTACGTGATGGGAAATAAAGAATCCCTGTTTTAGATGTTTGGCTGTTTGTGAGTCTCCTTATTAAGTAATACATTACCACAGCCACACAAATACTAATGCTAAACAACAATTCAACAGTAGTTTGGTAGAAACAGAGTAAAACAGACAGCCACCGCATCATTCTGTGTGATTTAAGACACACAAAAAGATGTAAGAGACTGTTTACTATTCAAAAAGGTTCATAAAGCTTTCGGATTATGTTTTACTTTCGATCTACTGATGTCAACAGGATATTGTTATAATATGGAATAGTAAATATAGAATTGTAATAGTATTGTAATAATACAGAACATATTATTAGCCCTATATATGTCCCAAAATGTTGCTTTGGGCAAGTAACACAGGAAAACAGCTTCATACATAAATAGCGAGTTTTGACATTTCTGTGTCTTCCACTAGAGGTCAGCAAACTCCACAAAAGCAGGATTGCTCATTTCCCGGCTCTGGCCTGTGAACTCTGTCTGTTCTGACTCAGGTGTTGCTGGTAGATGACAATAAGGAACGCATTCGGTTCTTGTGAGCTTTAGTCTCGTCACACAGTCTTTCCTTGACAGTATCTGTTGCTTGTCTTTTTGTGGCACATCTTCTAAATGAATTTTATCTTCTGAGACATACTTTGTAAACTTCTGCTTTCTCCAAATGTTTCTTCCTGTGTTCTGGGTTATACGAGAGCTTGATGTTCCATTTCCCATGACGCACTGCGACGCTGCTGTAGATGAGATGCTTTCTGAAATAAAACAATAAAATGATGTTATTAAAGAATGTGTAAATATATAACAATGTTACACGGCTCTCTGAAATACTCGATTCTTATTGTCCAATTGCATACAATGATTGTACCAGGCAACAGAGAATACCATCAGTAGTTTTCACAAATAAAAGCTGGCTATCGTACTGTTTTTGTCATTTAAATTGTGGAAAACAGTATGTGGTTATTTGTTTGATTTTGTTTGACAGTAATTATATTAAAGACAAATGTAACATGCTTTAGATGTTATGTGAACATATGCAAAATCAAATAAAAATATGAATTGACTGTACCTGAGATGAGTCTGAATGGATGCTTCTCCTGGTTTTGCAGTTGGATTTTGAGTTAAAAACTAAAGGGTGTCCTGGTTTATACTGAGTTGAGATCAGATCTGGGTTTGTTTACTTGATAACACATCAAATAGAAAAGAAACAGGATTATAACACACAATGACGTCTCTGATTAATCACTGATGAAACATTACTGTCTTCAGCATTATGGTTTTAAAACATCAAGCACTATATGTAGATGAATCAAATGATTAAATCACCAGATATCACAAGACCTAATGTGATCTTCAGCCAGGAAAGAGAATTTCAGTTTTTATATCAGATGAATCATTTCTGAATATATCGATACAATAGGCAAAATATAGGTATTGAATCTTTATTTGGAAAAGTTTTGTATTTGTTATTTCTCAATTTCAACACTGTTGTTGTTTGTTTTTCATCATATATTAAACATGAATGTAGCTCCTCAGGGGATGCTGAAAATAAGAACTGAAATTAAACTCTGACTTCTGAGAAACACGTGGGGGAATTATGAGCTTCCTGGTGAAATATTTAGAATAAAGCAGCATCAGTTGGTATCTCAGCGTTACTTCAGCGTTAGACAGAGCTGCCTCACTCTCACTCCTGAAACACAGTAAGTCATTTCTAACTTTAAATAACTTTAAGCATTAAACAACTTTAAAAACATAAGGTGTTTGGTATTTACAATATAGCATGTTAAAAAAAGGTTCCACTAACATTACTGCAGGAACATTTAGGAGAGAAGGTTTAGAGAACCCTAGCCAACATTCTAAGAACGTTCCCTGTTAGTTGGGCAGGTTTTATGGGTTACAGGTTGTGACAGATGCTTTCTCTGTGACAGACAGATCGCCGTAACATGTTTGTCTGAAGTTCAGTGTCAGTCCACTTTATTAAAATAATCTCAGCTACATTTTGAACAATTACATCTGATTAAAGTTTCTGCTACAAGCCATTTCTGAACGTTTTGGTAAATTGTCGTGTTTTCTCCTCTCAGTTGCCGTTGCATCATGGGTGTAAGAACAGCGGTTCTGGTCTTCTGCCTTCAGGGTATGACTGCAACCCTCCATCTGATGTTCTTCAAAATTACTTGTTTTTGCATTTCATCAATTTTAAACTTTATTTTTCACTTTATTGTTCACAGATTATTAATTAAATTGTCGTTTTTTCAGGTCTGTGTGTTTTTGCTGATGTTTGGAAAGTAAAGGTCCAGTCTGAGATGAACGCTTTAGAATCATCTTGTGTTGTGTTGCCCTGTTCATTCCAATACCCTGGAGGTAAACAGCCCTCCTCACGTCTGAGAGGTATTTGGCACACAAAGAAAAGCTTTGGCGACTACGTCTATCATGAAGATCAAACAAGGATTAATGACAATTTCAAGGGTCGCACAAGACTGATAGGTCGACTGGGTGAACTGAACTGCTCTTTGGAGATCGACGAGGTCAAAAACCACGACAATGGCCCGTTTTGTTTTAGAATTGAATTAGAGACGTCTGAAAAGGACAAATATTCCTTCGTAGAAAATTGTGTGCGACTTGATACGGACTGTGAGTATTTTTGTTTCTACAGTATAAAACTAACACAACAAAGTTTTCAACCAAAAACTGAAAAACGTTTGGAAAAAAAAGTGGCACTGTATAGAGTGATGGTTTCTACTTTTCATTGTTTGTATTAATATGTATTGTCATTCAAAATATTTCAACAGACAAAAAAGCAACACCAGAGCTGCATTCAGAGAAGTCTGTTGAAGAGGGTCAACCTGCCACCTTCAAATGCTCCATGAGACACACCTGCCCCTCCCACCAGCCCACTCTCGAATGGAGCCACTCTGGAAAGGAGATGGTGACCTATAAGGACATTGGTTCTGGGAACTGGGAAGTGGAGTCTATTCTGACCTTCACGCCCACAAAAGATGACGATCACACAGACATCACATGTACAGTCACGCATCACGGCTCACAGCAGTTTATGGCCCAGCGTCCTGTCTTTGTGAAAGGTATGAATGAAGGGTGATGACAGATGGGATGGGGCTGGTGCTGATATCAGGGAACGTTCTCAGAACGCTAACATTAAAAGTTCTCTCAACGTTCTCAAAACATTTTTACAGTAACATTAGTGGAATGTTTTTTAAAATGAAAGTGACGTATTTGTCAGATATGGTAACTTAAACCTGAAATGTGACCTGAGCTCTGCATTTATAATTTTTGTTTTTGTTACTTAATAAAACAACCTAAAACAACCTAAAATTGTAGCCTTTAGTGATGCCTCGGCTTGAGTTCCTGGTTTGTCCTGAGCAGTAAAACTCTTTTCTGGACAAATTTTCAATGTGCCAAACTTTCCCCTTTCCATACAATCAATGTTTATTGATCACTGTTTGCAGAGTTTAGTTGCAACCAAAGGAAACTACATGAAACTACCTATAAAAACAATCATTTTATGAAGGGAATGACGTTCTTGTGATTTTAATAGAACAAAAAACCCTCAACCACATCCTCATTCCAACCATCAGCGGGCTGGGAGCTGCTGTTCTGATTGGAGGAGTGTGTTTCTTCGTGGTCAAAAGATATAAGTGAGTCTTCTAATGTAATGAGTGAAGAATCCATCTAAATAACAAGTTAAAGTAATCATTGTATTTAAAATACTAATACTTATATGAGTTTGTTATTGGTGAACATGTTGCATTGTCTGATCTGATGTCTTTCTCTCACAACTTTTGTTCTTCTTCACTTACAATCTCGCTCAGGAAGCAGATTGAAGATCTTCAGTCTGGAAATGAAAACGGGTGAGAGAAGCTCACAAACACGCGTCCTCACACCAGTGCCATTTACTAAACCTAAACTCCCGTGTTCTTCTGTTTTATAGAGTGTGGAGTCGACTATCAAGAATGTCTCGCAGGTAAATGTTACTTTTAAGAACATCTGCATTACATTCATTAAACAGAAGTCTTGACTCTCTGTGACCGTTCACCAGATTCCGGTCACCGGGAAACTCCGGCGGAGCAGATGTGAGACAGCAACGGCAAGTGACTGTTTTCTGCTTCAAACTGGATAAAACTGATCCTTTGTCAAGTGTGCATGAAGTATTGAATTATAGCCCCAAAAGTGATTTGATTTCATTAACAGTTTGTAAATTGAAGATGTAACATTTGTTTAACATTAGTTTAACATTTATCAGTAATAGTTTGCGTAAGAGTTGGAAAATCACTTTTACTGCAGAAAAGATTCAAGAACAGAGGCATTTATATTTATATTACATATATTTTTAATGTAACTTTAATATAACTTTTTGAAGGTCACAGTCAGTCAGATGTGACACTGAGGTGGAGATGGAAACTTTATTTAAACTGATGCTTATCAGTGTGTTTGAGAATGTATAATTGAATGCCTCTAATTTACATTTTTTCTGTTCCTCTTTTTAATTTAGGAGGTCTATCTGGAGTCGATTTTCAAGGTATGATCACAATTTGTCTCTTCACTTCTTCTTTTCTCTGAACAGTATTTGCTGTCAACCAGAAGCTCAATGCAGGGTGGAAAATCTTCTAATTAAATCTTTAAATAACCTAAAATGATCCCATCATGTTTCTACCTCTTTACAACCCTAAGAAGAAAGTATAATAGAGAATAGTTAGAATAGTTCTAATTGGGAAATACAAACCATATATTAAATTAGTCCCACATTGATGGATCAAAACACAGCGTCAACGTTAAACTTGATGTGAAAGCTGCAGTCTGTAACTGTCAGGTCTGATGTGTTAGTTTGACTGTCACTGTACACAGAAAGAGGATCCGGCTGTATTCCAGCTGATGAGATTAGATGGAGACAGAGAGACAAAAGTTGTGTTTTAGCTTTAGCACTTGAAACACTTCCTTAGCAAAGCCAGAGTTTGAAAGTTTGATATATTTTGCAAATACAAACAGTGTGATCTGTTTTTTGTAATGCCTGGAAGGAGAGGCCAGAGGGAACAAATTGACAGGAATTTCGACAACAGGTATGAGTGACCTTCCATAAAGACCTGCTTTAAGATAATGTCATTATTTTGTATTGTTTAGTGGTTTTGTAGTGAAAGTTATTAAGTCTGACAAAAGTTAAGAAAACAAGTTCTGCTGTACAGAAAATTGTATGTACAAATGCATAACTGCAATAACTGTTTTTTGTTCAAAGGATGACTGATGTCTCAGGAAACAAGCCTTTCTCCAAACCTCGAATGCCATCACCAAAGAGGTATTGTGTTCATAAGCACATATATTTACAACATCAGAAACCATAATCATTCTCATTTACAGAAAGTGTTATAATAAAAGTCACCATAAATTAAACTTTAAATCTTAAATCTAAAAACCAACAGCTTAACACATGTTTTATCAGGCTGTGTATCAGTCTGTTATACAGTATAGAGATTGTTTAACACAGTTATATTACTGATGATGTCTTCTGCTTTGTTTTTCAGTCAGTCTAAATCTGTGAGTATAAATCTCTTCACTTGAAATGTGTGATGCTTCTTTTGATATTGTTTTCATGTGGACAGATAATATAAAATGTTTCATACTTTTTCTACGTATCTCATTTTAATCTCTATATGTGTTATTGACTGAAATCTCTGAAAACTGTTTTCTGTGGTTCTGAAACTGTAGGCTCATAATTACGATGATGAATACACCAACACAGCAGAACTCAACATTTATGGAAACGTGTGATGAAAATAACAGCGGAGACTGTAAATCAACAATCTTTAGTGTGAATAGGCACTGAATACAAACAATATTCAACAATAGGAACTAGGAAATTACTAAAGATTTTGTAACATAATAACATGTTTGCTTTTGAGTCTGCAATTTTTACATCTTATTTTAGGATAACACAAGATTACTAACAAAACATGTTTAATGATGTTTAGTTTGATGTATTGTGTAGTGTAAGAGTTTTAAACACATTGACTTAAAATTGTACTTTTAACTCTTTGTGACACCTGTATTTCATTCACATTCTAGCTTTAATTAAACACACTGAATATAATTTTTAATTTTGGGCAATCGATGACTTTTATTTCGCTTTGCAATAAACAAAATTGTGTGTGTAACTTGTAGCAGAATTATTTTCTATTGCATTTACACGAGTTGGGCCAGCAGATGTCCTCATTTTTGTAAAATTAAACATATTTGGAAGCGTTTCAATGAATTGAGTTTCTCCCTGATGCACATCTACTGATGAAACATGACTGTCTTTCCTGACTGGAATAATATTCATTCTTTAATTAAATTTGAATCGCTCGGTTTCTGCAGAGGATGATGGGAAATGTAGTTTGCACCTCGCAGATCATAAATGACTTACAAACTACTTTGTACTGTCAGCAGAATTTCTCATGGTTGAAAACTATTTGCTTTCTCTATGATTATGTAATTGGTAATTACTTATTATTGGTAATTATAAACAAATACAACTAACAATTTAATACAACTATCAACGTTCGCGCGCACTCGTGTTCGTAAACACACCGCAGGAGCGCCTGTCAGTGACGCAATCACCTGCTGACCAATGAGAATGTCAGAGAGGCGGATCTGCTGCGCAATCTCGATTCCAATTGGCTGCATTTATGCTTGCGTTCAGACGGACAGATTTTTCAACAAAGGACTAAACAGTTTTAAACAGCTGCGTTAACAAGTTGTTTGTGTAACATTACCTACATATCAGTAGATATATCTGTATTATTTTATCTAAATCCTTATGTGATTGATTTCACAACCGCGTTGGTGTGACTTGTTACATGTCAAAACCTTATCAAGATGAATGAAATCCTGTTTCACCTTATGAGAAATATCATCCGCCCTCTCTAACCAAGTGAAGCGTTCACTAGTTCTCTAATGTCTATGTAGTTTACTTGGTACTAAACAGTTGTCGGTTCTGATCCAATCTACTTAAGAATAAGGTAAGAATAAACAAGAAAAGTATGTTACATTTGACAGTGTATTAAAATCAATTATTTGTGGCCACTTTCACTTAATAGTTTCTGAAGGTAAAGGCACAACCCAAAAACCCACCCATCAGTGTTTTCAGTTCATCTTTTTTTAGTTTTTGTGTTTAAGTGGAAGGGTTTTGATCCAGGAATGAAAAGATCTCTGTGTCTTCTTATTTAAAGTACGACGTCTTTTTCTTTTATATTTCTGCCTGTTACTGAGCGTGAGAATCTGTCACAGAAAATGATGCATTCCTATAATTAACCACAATAACTAAACATGCAGTTTCTGTCATTCTTATGTAAATCTGTGGTTTAAAAGATTATATAAATATTTACAAAAAACAACAATTTGAACAGCTACTAAATCAAAGATGTATTTACGTCAGCAACAATCTGTCAGTTCTTTAAAAGCTGAGAAATCAACTGAGAATGAGAAAAACTTTATTTTAAAAACTTAATATGCCAATATCATTCATCTTCATCATTACTTTACACTGTCAACACTCAGTTTCTGACATCAGAGCTGTCTGATCCATGACTGATCCAATCTCTGTCTGTTCTCTTAAAACATCTCTTTAAGATCAACCATTCTGAGAATTATTACAACAATATGGAAGAACTCAACATGTATGGAAACATCGGATGACAATGACACACTCTGTTATATATATAATATACAATATATGATGTATGCTTTTATACTAAATGCATTATACTTACTGTAGCTTTGCCATCTGTATCTCTTTCAAATTTCATCTTTAATGTGCAGTTCGTCATGTAACTGTACAAATGATGTATCATTGTAAATCTAAAGTACTGTACTGCTCTTTTACCTGATAATTAAATATTCATTAAACTTATAATGAATAAAACATAAATCTCTTCTGTGTTTTGATCTGTTGATTTAAATCTGGTTTTAGGTCACAGATCATCAGATATCATCACAGATCACTTATTAAATCTCATAATTTTAGATGCAGTATAATCTTATCCAGGTCATCTAACTTACCCAGAGGTCATCTAACTTACCCAGAGGGCATCTAACTTACCCAGAGGTCACCTAACTTACCCAGAGATCATCTAACTTACCCAGAGGTCATCTAACTTACCCAGAGATCATCTAACTTACCCAGAGATCATCTAACTTACCCAGAGGTCATTTAACTTACCCAGAGATCATCTAACTTACCCAGAGGTCATCTAACTTACCCAGAGATCATCTAACTTACCCAGAGATCATCTAACTTACCCAGAGGTCATCTAACTTACCCAGAGGTCATCTAACTTACCCAGAGGTCATCTAACTTACCCAGAGGTCACCTAACTTACCCAGAGATCATCTAATTTACCCAGAGGTCATCTAACTTACCCAGAGGTCATCTAACTTACCCAGAGGTCATCTAACTTACCCAGAGGTCAACTAACTAAAAATGAATTATGGATGGTGTTGGGCCATTGAACTGTGTCACAGGTCAAATGTGTTTTTTCGTGTTTAAACCAAACATGTTTAGATGATTTTACAACACAAATATAACTCAAGAATAAACACTTAAGAGTGAAGCTATATTTGCATTTGTAGGTGTAGTAAACAAAGTAGGTGTAGAAGACTTTCAATTCCTCATTCTGAAGGATAAATGTTTGATAAATGTGTTTAATTTTGCGGTATTTGATAGTTGGCTGTAAATTCACATGTTTGTGAGGGCAAGTGAACTGAGAAGGTGAAAATAAAGAAGCAAAAAGGTATGTTACATTTTCCTCATTTTGCTGTTATTCCTGTGGTATAGTACAGTATACCTGTAGTAAAGTAGGGCAGTTGTTTTCTCAGTTGTGGACCTGTGTGTTGTTGTAAGTATTCATACTGAAGTTTCTCTCTTTATTTTTATTTTTAGAGTAAATAAAATATATCTTTATAATATAATATCACTATACGCAAAACGTCTTATTTTTCAAATGTATTTTTTCTAATAAATATTCGGTAGTCTTTGTGTCCTCTACAGAGGTCATACACAAAAATATTAATAAAACCTCCAAGCTTTCAAAAAAATGTTTAGTTGTTAGAATATAAGGAGAGTTATTAGAAGACAAGAGAGGTTGCACATAAACAGCACTATAAATACAACAGTGAGAGTCTGGTGGTGTTTATATATGTCCTGTACATTTTTCAATGTTACTTATTATTATTATTAATAACTTTTTTCTTTTAGACTGGAACTATGAATTTGTTACTGCATTTACTTTTCCAAGGTACAGTGTTTTTGTGCTTTTATTTGTCTTCTGATATCCACTCACAGTACAGCAGATATTAACAATAATGCATTTCATCAAGATATATGAACACAAATGTATATAACCTGAGAATGAGATGTTAAACTTCTTAATCTGCAGTTGTTTCTCTGTATGAGACTCTGGCATGGGAAGTGAAAATGCCAAAGCAAATTCATGGCCTCAAAGGTTCCTGTCTGGTTATACCGTGTTCTTTCTCCTACACATCAGACCCACCCAGTGACCCTCGTAGAGTTGTGTGGTATCAGTGGGTCACTCATGGCTATCCTTTAGTTTATGATCCTTGGTATAAAGACAAAGTCATTGACAAGTTCAGAGGAAACACTGACTTATATCGTGACCTGTTACATTGGAGTTGCAGTCTGGTGGTCAAACGTCTGGATCTGTCCCACCACGGAGAGAAATTATATACTTGGATTGACCCAGAACATATTGGAAGAAGCACCTACAGGTTTTTTGATGTCACTTCCACGATTTATGTTGACAGTATGTGAATGTTCCTTTGTCTCTGAAACTTAAATTCATGAGGTCTCCAGCTGTTGGCAGATGTTATAATGGACAGTTTTTACTCGTCCATTATTCTAATTCTAATGTTTCTGCCCATGTAGCTGATCCGAAGCAGCCCACCATCAGCATTTATGGAGGAGAAAGAATCGGTTCCAGCATTACAGTAGAATGTTCCACCTTCCACACCTGTCCATACAGAAAACCAACCATCACCCTGAAGGGTGTAGAAGGTTCTGATCAAACAGCTGATGTCCATATTGAAATGGGTTTATGGAAAAGGACTCTGACACGCACAGGTGTTGTGAAGGCTGAGCACTCAGATATTGAGTGTACTGTCACACATGATGGAGGCATTTCAGGAACAGCCAAAAAGAACAAAAACGCAGCGTGTGAGTGAACATTTAAATGCATGAAGAATATGTCTGTGTAAATTTCAATTGTTTACCTTTAATGTTGAGGCTTTTTCCATAATAATGATGTCAAAATTAGATCAAATGCTTAAATTTCAAGCTTTTAAAATGAATGAAAATGTAAGAAAGCATTTGGTCCTCAGTGTTTGCTGGCTGGGTTTATGCCACTAGGTAATAATCCGATTCATCTTTAAACTTATACAGTAATAATACATACTGTACTTATTAATTAGTTTTTAAGAAATACTATTTGGTTTTGTCTAATATCTTGTTTAAAGAGATTTATTGCGACTTCTTTCTTTGGACCTTATAGTTTGTCAGAATGTGATTTTTATATTGTTACTGTTAAAGTTTTTAAGCAATCCTTGTTTAATTTCAGGTGTCCATCATAATATAATCATTGAGCCTGAAGCAGCAGATGTCATAGAAGGTGTTGCAAAGAAGTTTGTTTGTACCATCAACCATTCCTGTCTGAAGAACCCTCCAACCATCTCATGGAACTATAAGAACATGCAGGTCTCAATAGGGACTAAAAAACTCACAGGGTCTGATATGGCCTCCTTTTCCACCATAACCTTCTTTGGTGCCAGAAAAGATCATGGGAAGAAATTAACATGCACTGCAGAATTATCTGGAATAAACATAAAAAAATCAGTGGAATTACGTGTCCAACGTGAGTGATGTAAAACAGCAGCCATGACGCAAGTGATGCGTGTCTCAGCATTCATTACTGTCTCTTATTTTTACAGAGTATGGGACCGTTTCAGTGAATCCTAACATAAAGGAAGGTATGTGTTTATTTTATATAATGTTTATATTCCTTGTGGGTCTTCTAGGTCATCAGTAATGACACTTCTTCCAGAATCAAACATTGAAATGTATTAATATTAAGATAAATCACATACGCTGCAAAAAATACTTATTTTAAGTTACTCCTTTAAATCTTGACTTGAGTTTTTATTATGAGTTATTAACCTATAAAAACAGCAGCCAATAACTTAACATATGCAACCTGTATATTAGCATCCACATAACAGAGCTTTTTAATGAATGACTGATCTGTCAGATTAAAACACAAAGGCTTTGATGTCAACAGCATCTTTTCTCTCTGTTATATAAGTTGATGCTTCTGTTTATTTTTTTGAAGCACCTGAGAAACTGTAAATGACATCAAATGTGTAACTGCATCATTTCAGATCATGTGTATGAAGCTGACGTCTTTCCCAGACTCGCTGCAGATCTTCATTCCTGTGTGGTGATTCCCTGCAGTTTCAAGATGGAGGAGGAACGTGCCGTGAAGCTCAGCTTCCGATGGACCACAGACAAAGGTTACATGTTCCACACGGGCCAGACCAACGTCCTGGACAACTTCAAAGGTCGCACACGGCTGCTCGGAGACCTGGACAAGCGGAACTGTTCAGTTGAGATTGATGACATACAAAACCATGACAACGGACCTTTCTGTTTCCAAGCGGAAAACAACAAGGAGAAATACTTTTTCAACAACAGCTGTGTTTTCATTCTGATGCAAGGTGAAACTAAATTCACAGACACTAAAGCGTTTGAAATGCCATAATTATATGACACAATGTCATTGTTTTCACTGAGAATTTTTGCATACATAAAATCATAAATATTTGATATTTTATTAGATATGGAATTAAATTCATTCTAGTGCCTAAAACTTATGTGCAAACACGTTTCAGTTTCAAGTATTAAAATATTAACACTGATCGGTGTTTTTTGTCTTGTGTAAAAGCTTCTCCCAATAAACCTGTGATGTCATCCCTTCCTGACGGCATCGAACCCGGGACCCGCGTCACTGTCTCGTGCTCGGTCAACCACACGTGCCCCTCACACCCCCCCAGCATCAGCTGGACCATCCCAACCTCCCGAGAGACAGTCAGCCACCGGAGCATGGGCGGAGGAGTCTGGGAAACCGTCTCCACGGTGATCTTTATCCCAACCGGATATGAGGAGCAAGACAAAATCGATTGCAGGGTGAAGTTTTGGGGTTATAAAACGCCTGAAACAATTAGTTCAGCTGAACTGAGTGTTAGAGGTGAGTTTTTTTAAACAAATGTAGTTTCATTGCATCCCTGTGTGTGTCTGTTCTAAATGAATATTATTGAACAGAGATTCAGGGTGTTCGTTTGGAGACTCTTGGGCCGTTTGTCATAGCACCTGCACTCGTGTTTCTCCTGCTGTGCGCTGCAGGCATCATATACAGAAGACGCAGGTACATATTTGTGTGTATTTTTATATTGTCTTGTATTAAAGCCAAAAGCTAGAATAAAATAAACACACAGCAATATAACATGTTGACCTGCATCTATGTAGTTGCTCAGACCAGCATCTCACAGAGGCAGGAGGCAGTAATGCTGATGTACAGATGTCACTTGTGTTTACAGAGTCCTTCACAATCAGAGTGATGGAGCACAACAGTTTAATAACACACATTTCTCTCATCATTCTGAAAGAGTAGCCTGGACTTAAAGTTAGGCAAGTGCAACACAACAGAAAAGAAGCCAATCTATTGTTATTATTATTGTTGTTGTTAATATTTTGTCACGTTTATTGTATCTTTTGTCAAGGTTTAACAACAACGTGTCATAACAGGTATCGTTTACATCTGTATTCTCATAACGTGATGTGAGTTAGATTGAGAAATGAATGACAGCAGGTTTGCTGATGTGTGCAGATGGAGCAGATGAGCGACAGCAACATCTAGAGGTGCATGAATTCATTACTGTTCCTGTCAGTGAAATGACTGTATAATAATATTTTTTCATTAGTCGTCATCATGCATCTATCCGATATCCTAATTCACAAATATCCATGTAATTCTAAGATTTGTCTTGCCTGTTTGCTAAGACAATAATCTTTACTGTTTCCTTTCTAGAAATAACATAAGGATTTGAATGTTTTTATACTGAGTGTATAAAAACCTGAGTGTCTTTAACACAGTGTTTGTTTTATTGTTGTAGAGATTTAATTCTGCTGTTGATACATATCAGCTGTGAAAGAATTCATGTTTTTGCAATTCAAGTTTTTGCTGTTAACATCTTATTGATCAGATTTTGATGCTTGATTTTGCATTAATTTTACATTTAGCATTTATAATTACATTTATTTTGCATCAGTGCGGTTTGTATTTCAGTTTGTTTTCTGTTTAGAATATGGATGTGCATTTTAGAAATATATAAATATTTAGAAGCTTTTTCAATGCATTAAATGCAATACAATGATGTTTTGAAATTAAAGGTGATTATTTTGGCCATGTGGGTGTCACTTTCTCTGTCAACAGTTAAACTATAAAAACACATAAAAACACATTTTAACTCATGCAAACAAAGAGCTAACACTTGTTGATTCACCGTGAACACTAAAAATGAACACGTCATTTAATACTTTATAATATTTATTCCGTTGCTCAGATTTTATTTGAATGTGAAGAGCATGTTGTATTGTTTATAAAAGATGCAGTGCGTTCTACTGTCCTTCTGTTACCATAACAACCACTTTCTCAGCATCAGTTCTGCTAGCCCAGCCAGCACTTGAACCCGGAGCCTTCATGCTGTGAGACGACAGTCATTCAATCCCTGTAGCAAATGCAGTAAAACTGCTGTATGTTGTCAAGCAGAAGTCATTTCAAACTTTAGCCACAGTGTGGCAGCATTTGCGCGTGTAGATGAGGGAACAATCCTGCCACAACACATTCCCAATATCTGTCAACATTCAGACAAATGCATTATAGGA
>JAZGTK010008874.1:0-17823 GCA_036877625.1 Ambastaia sidthimunki | reverse complement strand
CACCTGGATATTTACACATGCAAGTTTAATTACAGTACATACAATACGGTGAAGTTATGATTTAATTTTGGAAGATTAAGTTTAGTGTTTACATTTCCAGTGTTTTGTGCACTTTTAAAAATTGAGAATCTAAACCAACACATCTGACACCTACTTTAAGTGTAACCCACACAAACCTAATACATATAGGCCTATTATTGAGTCTTCATGAAACAGTTAAAAAGTTAATGCGATTAATCACAACTGAATATTCTATTTGATTGACAGCCCTTATATAAAAAATAGACTGTGCAAAAGGGAAGAGGTTAAGAGACATTGATTTATCTGCCAGCTAAATACTAGATGCTCTTGGCAGATAAAGAACAGCGTAAAATCTTTGGCAGGCATTATGTGGATTTACCTTCAGTGCTGCTGTGCCAGCGTACTGACGGCTGATGGTGTCTCCATTGTTGGCCCACATCACCTGATAGATCCTGTAACACTTGAGAGGTAACGGCTGCTCGGGTGGCATAACACCAAGCTTTTTCAGCTGGAACCAGACAGACCAATGAACAGACACACAGTGAGCAGCTGAGCACGAGTTCCTACACTATTCTGAACAGCAGTTCTCCTAGAACCCACGTTTATTTACTTTTACCCATAATGCACGTAGCACACACTCTTAAGGTGAGCATGCATACCTGCTGTTCCATGACTACTCGGGCGATTGCAGCCTGTACTACGTTGGTTCTGTCCAGACAATCCATGCAGTTAACCCGGAAGATGCCCTCCTGCTGGCAGATGACTCCTGCTTGGTCCACCCTATTTGCAAAAACATTTGCAAGATCATTACGGATCAAATGGAGCATATATCGGATTATTGCATGACAATAATCAGTGCTTTTATGACTAAACACAAATAAATGACTCACCAGGCCCATCTCATGTCAGTGATGATGTCAGAGATAGCATCGGTGAGCGTCTGCACGTTCTCAAACTTCATCCCTCGACTGGGAAGAAACACAGTAGAGATCTGTTTATTCATTACTGAGACTTGACAGAAGACTGCTCTACAATCCCTGCACTATAAATGTTTGTTCAAAGATTAAATCCTTCAGTGATGTTTGCTTCAGGAGTCATGAGATTCCTGTGCCTGCTGCACTGTACATGTAAGCAATGTGTGTTTATTCCGCCTAGTGTTTCTTTTGTTCTTACCAGTGCTCGTGGAAATCAAATGAAACGTATGTTAGGTTGGGATTGTTGTAGAGAAGCACTTGTTTGAGATACGCATCACCAATCATCTTCTCACGTCCATTTTGGTCGACTAAGTTAATGATGACCTAAAGCAACAAAAATGAGTGTTGAATTACAGTCAATAGAAATATTGATGCCCACTGTAACTTTAAAATCTTAATATTGCTCTACTGCTCTTAGGAACAGCTTACCAGTTTTTTGTGAATCTCAATTTGCTGGTCAAAGTGAGAGGCAAAATAAGGCATAGTCTCCTTCTCGCCTAAAACACCAAACACAGCTGTGAGATGTAGCCGTGTTGGAAACAAAACATTTCCAAACAATGACTAAACCGATGGGTCGCTGCGATGGCTTTGCTATAAACAGAAGTGCCAGACTGGGCTGTGAGTTCCATCTCATTTCTGATTCGGTGAGAGAATCGATTACACACCTTTCTCTATCCGTGGTCTGGGGTTGTAGCGGTATCCGGCCTGACTCCAGAAGACCGGAATGGAGCCTCGTGTCTGCACGAAGGACAGCGTGTGACTGTGCACATGGATCAGCTGCTCCGTCTCCACATAATTGGCCACATGTCCATCTGTGTCCACACCCCTGCGCTTGTATCTCATTCCTTTGGTGTAAATCACATTATATTGCCATATGAGCAATTTTAATAGAATGTTTTTAAAGGGTTAGTTTATCAAAAACGTCATAAAAATGTCATAATTTACTCACCCCTCACCCTCTAAAGCAGTATAAGTTTCTTTGTTTTGCTGAACACAACATAAGCTATTTTGAAAAATATTTGTGAACCGACAGTTTTGGGGCACCTTTGGCTTCCATAGTAGAAAAAATATTAAGTCAACGGTGCCCCAAAATTGTTCAATTCAAACAGTCTTTAAAATATCTTCCATTGTATTCAGAAGAACAAACTTATTTATAAAGGTATAGGTAGCTTGAGGGTGAGTAAATAATGACAGAATTCTTATTTTTTTGGGTGAACTATCCCTTTAAAGAAATTATTTTCACTATATTCTCTTGTTTAGTGTACCTGCTCGGTGACGGCTTCGTCTGGAGATGAGGGCCACAGTAAAACGCGGGTGAATATCATCCACACAGATGGGTTCATGCAGAGGCGTCTCTGGGCTGCTCTTCTCTTCATCTGAGCTCTCGTTGTAGTTCACCACCAGCTCCTCCACCTGCACAAAGCCTTGGATGATAGGAATCACCCATAGGTCCACCTGAGGCACCTGTGAAACATGACATCTCATTTTAGTCACTTTCAGGTCTGCTTTGTATTCTCAGAGATTGACATTTTTAAATCCACATAGAAGAGTTTTGCACCTGCAAGTCAATAAGGTCTTTGACCATGTGTTTGTTCCAGAAGAATCTATCGTCTACCTAAAAGAAAAAACACACATGGGACACATTATTTTCATTATTCTGTGATTTTGTCAGATGATATGGGTCCTTTCTTATTTTATTCATAGTATTTTTAATCAAACGTTACACAGACGTTACAAAAGAGAAACGTTTGGCAATAAATGCAGATTTGCATATTTGTGGCATGAGTGCAGAAGAGTGAGAACAGTCATTCTTAATTAAACCCAACCATTTCCTGCAACAGCACGCGATAACCACAACTTCCATTTCAGTCACATACTGTCACTAAAATGGTATCTTAAGTGAATGTACTTTCAGAACAAGTGAGGGCTGAAGATCTCTTACCTTTTTCCATAGGGGCTGATCTGAACTGCCTAACGCTCCCTGGCGCTGGACTGTATTGGTAAGGTCATAGGTCAGACTATAGTAGAATGAATCCGAGTCCATGAATATCTTATAGAGCTCATCAAGCAGCCGTTTCTCCAGACGTTCCTTCTCTTTATTTTCTTTGACCTGTAAGGCAGGAGAACACTGGATTGTAAACAAACACAGTGAAGTTAAAGAGATTTTCTAGGTTAATGTCTTAGTTTAGTTACGTTCTTCCACAAAAGGAAACATTAAGCAGGATGTTCACCATTCACTTTTATTGTATGGAGAAAAGATGCAATGAAAGTGAATAGTGACTAATGCTGTCATTCTGCTAACATGTTATTTCCTTCAAATAACATAAGATGTATGACCGATTACCAATTTTGGGTGAACTGTCCCTTTAAATATTATAACTTAATAACATCATTTATTAGTATTTGAAACAGTTTATCAACCTTTTTCTTGATGGGCACAGCAACATTAGACTTGATCTGATTCAGTGTCTTCAGCAGGAACTTGGACTCATCTGGCGACTGGGTGATTTTCTCTGGTTTGTTGATTCCAAAATGGTGCTTTTTACAAAGCTGAAATGAACAAGAGACACATTTAAATATTACAGTAAAACTTTTATTGCAAACACAATAGAATGTTGATGCTGACTATTTGATATCATTATGAAACTAACAAACATTAAATATATTTAATAATAAATATATCCTTATCCATATACATGAATGAACATTTATGCTTTCCTGCACAAAGGCTATCAGATAAGAACTGCTAAAGTAATTGCTTTAATAAAAACCAAAGGGTGCCAACAAACTAAAACTGGCCTGTGGATGCCCACGCAGATTAAAGAGCCCATAAAACAACAATAACAATAACTAAAATTAACTACCTGGGAAAGCTGCTTTTCCAAAGTAATACAAGGGCAATTGTTCTGTTAAAAAATACTAGAGTAGTAGAGCTATCATGCCAGGAGAATGGAATACAGTACCTCTTAAAGACCTCTGACTGTTTCACTTACATGCTTTAACTTTTCTTTTTAATCCGAAAGACTGTCCAGAGAGACTGACTCCTCAGAAGCATCACGCTTCCTCTGCAACCCCTTAGAAACACACACCACTACTCTTCCACTAATTGTACGTCAACCATTCACTACACAAGAGGGCTAAATGTGTCTAATGTACCGTAATGGGCAAAACTGTCAACTGGGCAAAACTAACAAGTGGGAATTTAGGAAGACAGTCCAATAAAATCTAGCATTACCCAATCCACAATCTCTACCAACATAAAAAATGACAAGAAATATCTGTTGAAATGTTAGAGAAGGACATCTATATTATATGTAATGATTAAACTACAACCTTAGAAACATTCATGACTTTACATGCCATACAGAAAGTAAAGAATCAGATTTTAAAGGAATGAAAATTCTTTCACCCTCATATCATTCCAAACATCTGAACAAAAGGAGCGATTTTGAAGAAGAATGGTACATTTTTGAGGAATGCTACTTTCAATTTCATACAATGAAAGTGAATGGTGACTGAAACATCTCTTTTTGTGTTCTATAGAAGTCATATTACATAACGTATGAAAGATACTATCCCCAGTCAGTATAATGTACCTCTAATTCCAGATCCTGTGGCTCGTCCTCTGAGAGTGGAATGACTACTATCTTTGTGATCTTGTACACTTTGTGGTCTCCTGGCAACAGGCCCACCAGCGCTTTCTGGCGAATCAAAATCAGTCCCAGAGGAAGATCTGCCGGGGAGGGGAGAAGAGTGTCTTGAGTTCCAAACACATTTTACTGCTTTACCAACATGATTCAGTCCTATGACAAATATTCTAACAACTATGACTACAAAGATATTTACAGTGAGAGACTAAGCAGTCTTACTTTTACCGACAGCTCAAATTAGATCAACAGATGAAAGTGCTCCTTGCAGAAGGCAACTCTGAAATGTTTGGGTGGAAAAATTTAATGAGAACAGCCTGAGCTCTTTGTACAAACGCTACGGAAATATCAGGTTTGCCCACCGGATTGTGTTACAACATAAGCTATGTATTTAGCTACAATGTCATGATATGCCTCATTTGTCTGTGTAGTCTTCTTCTGGAAATGCATGAGAACATGAAAGGCTAACCAGATATTTTAGCCATCGTGGAAAAAACGCTTGTCACATGTTGCATTTCTAACATAGAAAAGGAACAGAGAGAAAGAACCTGTTCTAAACTACATTAAATGCCATCATGTCAACCTGTTAACAAACCACAGAGACTCACTTCTCAAATCTGAACGATGAAATGGAAGTGTTACATTTTTAACTTTTGATCATTTTTGGTTTTTTGTAAGTAATACAACATGATACTACCACAGTACTCTTCTCTAAGAGTTAACATAACAGTTTTTTAAAGATGACGTATGTGATTTCTTTGCCACAGGAATCACCAAATTTAATTCCTAAAGTTTTTTTTCACAGCAGGTTTCCTGACCACTCTTCCATCTACCATCAAACAGACAAACAACAAATAGACAATCCTGAGGACATATTTTAACCCTTCACAGCTTACACCACGTTTAAGACTAACTTAATCTTCATGTTGTTCAGTAGTTCGGGTACTCCACCAGTTGTTCACGCTATCTAATTTCACTGTGTTCAGAAATACAGTATGGCAGCCACGTTTTCCTGCAGTGTAATCTCTGAAATGCTTTGACATTCAACTGCTTTGTTTAGTGATAACTGGAAACAGGTCACAAAGCACAGCATGTCATTTAGCAATTACAAAATAATGGTAAACCAAATCAATCTGACATTTCTAGTGCTGGAACTGCCTTTCATTATGCTAATCCTTATGTGTCTCTGGTACTCAATTGCTTTCTGCTACAAGCTGAATTACAGCAAAAAACTGTAATCTTTGAGATTCTCAATGGAATTTAAAAACCTTTTATTCACTGACGCAATTTACCAGTATGATGTTTAGACTTACCAGCATGAAGCTGTATTTTTCCAATCACTCCCTCTACCAGGCCCAGACAGACAGGGTTCCAGGCCAGCAGCAAATCAGTTGCTACAAGAAGAATGAAAAGCAAATGACTTATTATTTTACATAATTTTACAAACTGAAGAGTCGTTAACATATTTTTCATCTCCTTACAGACAGTCATAGAACTTTTGGGAGGTAATTAAACAATGCAAGAAACAAGTCACGGTGACAGTCCAATCTCTACAGTTGAAGGTTTGATTCTAGGTGAGGTTAGTTACATCTTCTACAATGCCTCACATTATGACCCTAATGCACTTTAACCAATCAGCTCCAGTCTGTCCCTGCTATTCATTACTGTAGGTACGAGTCTTCATCTATGCATCATGCATACAGTGGAAACCCTTTTCCAGTTAAATAATGGAACAGCACTGCAACCTAAACCCGATCGGCTTGGCTGCACACGTGGTGACGAACAACTAAAACTAGCCTTCATGCTCATAGAGATGCACTATTGTAGCCACCTATCTAGTTGGAGAGGTCCCAACTTAACTAAAGGGGCAGGCTCAGAGCAAGGGTGCGGATAGGTAGAAGTTTAAAGGTGTGGCACAAATGGAAAATCGGATGAATGAAAGTTTAATGCGTTCTGTGAGAAAGTCTATTAAGCTGTGTCTTTTAAGACAGTTAAATGCCTTTAATGGAAGATCATAAAGAGAGTCCATAAAAGTGACACATTTTATAGCAACAATAAAGAAACAGTTCTGTAGTTTCCTGTAAATAGCGTAAGACAAACAATGCATTAAAGAGATAGATGTCAACATTGCCCGAGGTTACAGAGGTGTGTCCAAAGCAAGTACCTTATTGGTTTTAGTGCCTGGGCAGGGAAGATTATCACCTCTGGGTAGCCTAATACACATAAAACATTGTCTCCAGTACCAGTCACATGACTGAACCCCACCACATCCATTTAAATGTGTAACTGTTCTCTTCTGAGACTTTTAAGAAGCCACCATATTTAGAAATAGGTCAACTTGCTGGTCAGATGAGTTGATGTGATAAATATTTAAATACTCTGTTATTCACAACTGATGTTTCAACCCAATAAGCCAAGGTTTCTTAAAATAATGAACATAGACTAAGAAAGTCTGAACAGTATGCATGTTTTCATCATTCTCTTACATGATAGCATCATGGTCACATGTATACACTGTAAACGGGGCCATCATCATCATCATTATTATTATTATTATTATTATCATTATTATTAATAATAATAATAATAATAATAATAACTAACATCTGTACATCAACGGTCTGGTCGATGGTGGAGGTCTAAGAACGTTAAAAATTCATCTAAAATGGGTTTCGTCGCTAAATAAACGAAACACTTCAAGATTCGCATCTAAACGCCCTTGACCACAAAATATATATAACCCACATCTGCATATAAAAATACTGAGTGTTGTAAATAAAACGATGTTTGGCACGACATCCTGCCAAAACATCCTTTGAGGTTTCTGTCATCTTTGAAAGCAGGCTGATGAAAACACCAAACTGATGCTTGCAAACTGGGCAGCTTTGCTGGATGACAGATATTTTAATCTCTGAAACAAAATCTAAAACTTCCTACTGATGTTTCGATCTCAAATCTCCTGGCGAGGGAGTACAAATCTCCTCTTTCTGCCTGTGTCGTGCACCAAGAATGGCCACAATGTAGCCAGTGAATGTAACACTGTAACACATGTACAATGTAACAAAGTGATGAAGTTGAAATATAAGCATTACCCGGTCTGACGGTCATAGATCCATCCTTCCTGCTCCACCACAGCGCGTTATCTCCACACTGGAGAATATAATCATCTTTCGCTTGAAAAAGCTCCATGTTCATTAAAATACCAAAACATAAGCGCGTCCGGATACCAAGCGGCTGGAATCGTTCCCGATCCGAGAAACGAGGAAATGATGAAGCACCTCGCTTGTCGTTTCACTGGCAGTTCCCAGCCTGGTGCTTTCAACCAGCTAACCTGCTAGCTCTGTACCCGCGTAAACGTTTATAATGATCTGATAAAGATCCGACTCGTGTCAAGTATTGACCGACCATCGAAAATAAGTCCTCGGCGCATTTAAACGCCTGCAATGTCAACTGACCAAGGGCGGTAATGTTGAAGCGATTAAAAATGTGCCGGGTCGGTCTAATATTTTCCACCAAGGGGAGCAGCGCCGACTGAAACAATTTCCTCCAGTTCTACACAAACACGTGACCTACTCCGTCACACACAGACCATCACAGTTCATGTGTGTTTCAGATGCCCCACCTCACCTGTATTACCGTTTTAATGTGTTGTTTTGTGCTAGGATTATATTTTTATTTGTATCCAGCAGAGCCTTCCATCAGTAATGATGTTGTATATATTACTATATTGCAAATATTGTGTTTGAATGGTCGTAACAGATTTGTGTGGTTAAAATGGTGATTGCACATTTGAAATCTAGATTGTTCTCAGATCTATATGGGACACGTTTAGATTGTATGTAAGGTTAACAGCCTATAGCTATAGACTTTCTTTTTTTAACATACTGGTGTGTATTCTTTATCATGTTTGTAAGTATTGATGTTTAGTATATCATTTATTTACCTACAGAAACCAAATTTATTGATTTCTATGAATTTACGGTGACAAGATTCAGTCTTAACCATAATCCTATTCTATACCACTGTAAGATTATTAGTTTATGTCAAGTGTATGAACAAATTTGCAAAATGATGTCACTGTATGTTGTCTACACGAGTCACTCTTATGAAAACACTTACTTAAGCAACTAGTAGACACCATGCATTTTAAACCTTAGCGGTAAATTAGAAATCATGCAACTTCATGTCAACAAAGTGCTTTATTAAATTTTATTTGCAGCAATGGTTATGTGACCATATGTCTACATCTGAACACACTGCAAATAACCAAGTTGTGAACACTGAACATTGCATACTATTTCACAAAAACATACCCTGCAACTGGTTTTGTAGTTAGTACTACATCAAAACCAGTAACAGGTTATCGCAATAAAAGCCTCACAACAGTCATGTGAGACAAACAGCACTCAGTTTTGAATACTTTAAACTGAATTACACAAAGTAACTTTTAGTACACAAATTGATGGCCCTTCTGGAGCAAGTTGGGGTTAAATTGCCTTTGTCAAGGGCACAACAGAAATAGAACAGAATTGTTATTTTGGGATCTGTCCAGTTCAAGGATCACCCCTACTTTGGATTGAACCAGGTCCTTAACCATAAGGCAACCACATTCAATAATATATTTATGATAAGCGTTATTTATTCATAGTTCTACAGTTTTATATATAACATTCTTAATAGTGGAAAGTCATTTTGCCACAGAAAAATAGGATAAAAATATAGCATTATTTGAATCTCTGTCATTCAACAAATAACAATACTGACAATCGTTCAGACCATTACAGGCAATTGTCAGCAAAGCTCACTCTCAGCAATAAATTATTATCTTGATGTTCAAATGTTTATATTCAAAGTTATATTCAATGTTTATATTAAACAAGGCATTCACTTCATTTATAAAGCATAAAGGACTTCTCATGTTCCAAAACCAAAATTAAACCCTTTAAATGTAAAATGGACTTTAACCACAGTTTATAATCTTTTTTCACTGTGTTTTTCACTGTTTCAGAAACAACATGTGTTATTAGGGAATATTTAAAAGCATTTTATAATTTATCTTACATGGTACAAAAGATACATTTTTGAAGGTTAAAATACTTTAGTCTGTGTCAAGGCCTCGAATGTTTTTAAATAAAATTTGTTACCAGTGTGTCTGTGCCCACCAAGACACTGGCATGGAGAAATTCAATAACAGCAGCATCACATAACAGCAAACATGATTGCACTCAGTAAACAAATCACATTAGGTAATTGGCAACGGAAAACTTCAATTATCTGTGCATGCACCTAATAATAAATAAAATTGCCCATGTAAAAACCAGACATTTTTTTGATTAGTGTCCTTCTCAATTCTGTGCCTTATTTGTGCAATTATAATATCTCCTTGACCTTCTCTGTGTTCGCCTGGCCAATCATACTTGGTTCTCCTTTCTGGGTTGAGTTATTATTCTCAGGGAAGAGGTCTCCAACCAGACCTTCTGAAGGCTCACCAGACATCTCCAATGCTTCAAGAATGTTCTGAACTCTGCGGACACCATATCTCCGAGCTTGCCGTACATCTGCACGACCTTCAGGGTCTACTGAGTCCAGAGCCAGCAGTTCCTTAGTCAACATCTCCTCCAGCATCAAGTAACGCTTATCATTCTTCTTCCCATCAAAACACTTAACCTCCTTTGCTAGTTTCTCCACACGTTCCAGTATCTGCTGCACTCTGATTAGTCCTGGGTGGCTCAGATCTTGTTCCAGAGTCTCCTCAGGCTGTGGAGATGGTGGAGGCAGAACCTCTTGAGGTGTTTGAGGTGCAGCTGTTTCCTGGGGTTCTGGTGTTGAAGGAACTTGTATGGTAATATTGGATGTTTGTGATACCTGCGGTGGCTGATGTACAGGTTGTGCTTTTGGTTGAGGTGTTTGTGTAGGTTGTTGTTGTTGTTCTAATACCGGCTGATGTGTGGGCTGCAGAACATCACTTACTCTATGTACAGGGATCTCAACTGCAGGCCCTCTGACAGTTTCTTCAGCTTCAGCTTTAGGTGGTATCCCTGTTTGTCCAAAATGTTGTTGCATCTGATAATGTTAACATTAAATTTAGTTTAATTTGATACAAGGAGATACAATTTCAAAGACCTCAAAAATCCAATTTAAGAATATGTTCATTAAGACTTGATAATTGTGTAAACACTTACCTGGGGTCTCTCTCCTATGATCTGAGACCTTACTGGTGACTGAGCTCTTATGGGAACTGGGCTGGGACTGGCTGTGCGATTTTGCTGAATCTGAATTGGCACTTGTTCGCGGTATATTGGGATTTTTTCTCGCATGGGATAAGAACTTTGGCTAGTCTGGGATTGTGAGGCCCCTAAACCTTCATGGATCACTGGAATGGAAATGTAGCTCGCTCGTAGACCTGTATTGCTTGGTCGGGGCTGCTGATGAAGGCCACTGATTGGTTGGTGGGTACCTTGTGGTTGATGAACCTAATGCAATAAAAAAAAACAGAACTTCGTCACAATACTCTTATTTTGACAAGCAGAATTCATAATGCCATTGTAATTGGGTTTTACATACACCAGTTCATAAATCAGCAATTATGTATTTGTATTCACAAAACGCCAGTTATATACTGCATGAACAATTGTAAACCTTAAGCAGTAAATGCATCATCTAACAGAAACAATTTTAGGTGTAATAAAAACATTTTATTTAGAATGGTCTTACCTCAGGTCCATGTGAAGCAGGTGAGCAAGACAAACATGCCTCTGATGGGGCCTGCACTGGAGATCTAGGCCGACAGTATGATGTTGGGGTTGGGGAAGGCGTACAGCCATCTGCTCTTAAATTTTGCTGCACTGCTGGATAGATGTAGGAGTAACTGGGATACTGCTGCAGTCTGGGTTCATTGTTTTCATGGGAGACTGGGATGGAGATGTAGCCCTGGCGGAGTGTTGGCTGCCTCGTCTCTTGAAAAAAGGTTTTGTGCATGTCCTGAGGAGACTCTGGGGTCATACAGGGGCCATTTGAGAAAATCTGAGAAAAAAACATAAAGTGAGTAAACATACCAAAATGGTTTATATTCTATTTAGACACAATGAAATGGTTTGCATATATTTGACATGTATCCTCATGCAATGATGGAAAGAAACATTTAGCAGTATACTGCTTCAGAATGCTTCAATTATATATATATCAAATATATAATTGAAGCATTAATAATTGAAATAATTGAAAAGAAAAGGCAAAGCGTGCAAATGCCATGTAAATTTTACATTTCATCCATATAGCTTTTTATATACTGTATAGATTTGTTATATAACCTGCCCAATATAAGTTTCAACACTGGCCACTTGTTGATATGATGAGTTTAAAGGTTTTGTTTGGCTAAAGTATTTAGTAGCCATGCGCCAAACTGTTTTGCAGAAGAAAACAAAATGGGAAAGTATGTGGTTGACTGCACTATTGAATAAGCTTCAAATCTCAACCGTGTCATTACAAACAGCATAACCAAATATTTTGAAACAAACCAACTGTATTTTAAACTTCCTACATTTTGCCTATTAGCTTTACAACAGTGTCAAGTTGTAGTGAACTTGTTTTACAACTAGTCATACTCAGTCATATGTGAATCCCACCCATTGTGAATCTATTTGCAAAGCAATCTTATTATTGTTAAACAAACATTTTAATTGTATATTTTAATAGCATACTTTGGGCAGTCCAATATTTCACACGAAGCTCATTTCAAAACAAAAATCTAGAATTCAACTGTAACGTAGCCATCTCCTCTTCTTATCTATTTGACACACAAAGGTCAGCTCGTCCTGTCTGTGATGAGGCATCAAACATGGAGCATGAGTGAGTAAAAACTCTGCATAGCAGCTATTAAGCGACTGCATTGGCTTACAGAGTAAACCCTACGTATGCTATCAATTCTAATGCCATGACTCACTCTAGGTGTGTGTCACAGACACGCTAGCATTTTTCAATGGGTTCTTGTGCAGTTGACACAGTGGCTTAAAATATTTTTGGGAGGGGGAGGGGCTCCCTTACTCATCAATGTAAAACACAGAGACAAAAATCATCTAACTAAAAAACTTCTCCTTTTAATTATAAAACATCTATGTTAATGTTAAAACAGCAGAGTTTGGCTAACTTATTGTTTTAGTGTTGGAAATGTTATTGCATACTAACTACAGGTCTTTTGTTTTAAGTGTAAGATTCTAAGAGAATAACAGTTAGTGTGTACAGATGACCTTTGCCATTTTTGACACGGACATCAAGAGTTGTGACTAGTTTATCTCCTGGCAGCTGTGTCTTTCCAGCAAATTCTTGGTGACACTAACTTCGAAAGATCTATTTCATGTTAATCTATTTAACGAAAGATGCCAACTGGCAAGCCCTCCCGTTCCCCTCTACATTGGTACTACTAGAACGTCAAATGTTGAGGAACATCTTCCCCCTTCCATTGCGATCAGACTTTATAACATCTCATCTTCGTGCCTGCCCAGTTTCAACTTTCAAACCCATTTATTGGGAATGGGAGAATCCGTGAGTGGGTGGATCTTTTTCAAATCCCATGTAAGGGAAACTTTCAAGGACGCGTTAGTGCTGTGCAGTTCTTGCGATGGGAAGAACAAGCGCAGTCTGCGTAGTTCTTGAGGCTTTAAATAAACATTGTGGAGTCGCACTAACACTCAGTGGCATCACATATGACTGCAGTGCGTCACACACTAATCACTCCTGTTGAGATCATGATACAAATATATACAGACTGGCTATTCGATTGAATGCGAAGCGCTATTTCAACCGGAGTGACTGCGCTTTCTGCATGAACTAAAGCAAATATTTAGTGCGTGGTTGCTCTACCCTAGACGGCGTCTGCTGAACTGGGATTTTAATATCGAGTGGGATCGTAGCCCACGCACTCAACAAAATTTTGTATTTATCGATGAGATATCATCGTAAAATGGCATGACCCAAAGAAATCTATTGACCAGGACATAGTGGAAATATCCACTACGTTGTAAAAACAGGAATGCGCGCAATCAAAAATGACAAGACTTGACAGCGCAACTTCCCAAGCAAAATCGAGACCATCTTTCCGTCTTACCTTTGTCGTGTCATGCCGTGGGTCGTTCCACGTCGTTGTGCGATTGTTGTGATCCACAAAAAACGGCCACCCTGTCTGCGGGTCAATTTTGATCTCCCACCCGGGCGGCAGAGGATCGTTTGCTGCCATCGTTTCGACTGGAGACAATGTTTTCATATTCTGATATTGCCTCGGTCTTGAATATTGTGCCATTACAGCGCCTACAGACGCTTTAAAGGGTCCGTTTGATGACGTACTGTAAATGGGGATGGGTTTCTCGAAGCAGCGAGGTTCCTCTGAAGACTACCGAGAAACTTCTAGCTGGGGGTTAACTTTAATGCCCACGTGGGTGACCAAAAATTACCCCTTGACCGTCCTGCTGCCAGACAGAGATCCGCCTGCCCCTATGGTTTATTGAACTGAGCCCACTTGTTGCGCTCCTGGTGTAAATCTCTTACACAGACACTCATCACTGATCTATACTGTCAATCCCCTGCAAGGAGTACCAACCCTGCAATAAATAAATATAAAATAAATAAAAATAGATATAAAGATTAATCAAAGTGTAAACATGAAGGTCAAAATAACTACAGAAAATAATCAATAAAGGAAAAGGGGTAACACGCATATAAATACAGGATAAATAAATTCAATTTAATCTTAAAATTATTTGTTCTTTAATCTTTAAGTCGTTTAATCCGTTATTTATTTTCCTCTAATTACTTTATTATGTTTAATTATAGCAGGTTTGGTCCTCCACATATTTTGACCTCAAATAACTTGCACTATATATGACAAATATTACAGTTAGTTTTATAATTACAATAATATTTACATGCACATATTATTATAAATACATTACAAATATAGGCTGTATAATACCTGGACAATTCGCGTGTTTGAGGCTTAGTAAAGAGACATTCTTAAATAAATTGTGTTAACTTTTGTAACAGAAAAAAGACGCACCAATAAGAACCCAATTATCATAAGTCACCTTCACCTCATCAAATAAAAATCTGTAATACATTATGCATTCACCTGCCGTCAACACAAGCAAGGTGAGTTTGTCAGGTCAGCTTCACCAGAACACACATCCGATCCATCGCCGCCAGCGCGACTTGCTTCTGCGCACGCGCAGTGGCTGTCTTCCTGACTAGCCGGGTTCCGCCATTTTCTGTACAGGATAGAAAGTATCATCAGTCCTGTATTGTTCTGCGTTAAAAAACCCACACCTGACGTACCAGAAAAAAGTTTTGGTAACACTCCCTCCGGTATCCGAGAATGGAAGACGAGAGCCATCCAAAAACCCTGTAAGTAGCGGAAATCACAGACCCTGTCAGAGCTCAGTGCATAGCCGCTCACTTTAGAGCAACAACTCCAGCTAACGGCTAACTTCAAAACGGCGGCCTACTGAAATTATAAATATTACATGTATTTATCAAGTACCTCGTATTATTGTCAGCGTTTCGGCGAGTAACTATTTCCCGGCTTTGTTAGAGTTAAATGGTTCATAAAATTACACGTCTGACAAGCGAACGTGTGCGAATTAGTTTGTTTTAGCATGCTAAAGCTTAGGTGCTAATTATAAGGAATGAAAACAAGTACAATGCAAGACAAACATACAGATTATAACAGAAGTGTAAATTGTGTTACTGGGATTAGAGTATTAAGGTTTAACATAAAAAACTGACTACTAGACTATGAGTGTCATTGTCTAACTGGTTTGGTAAAGGCCTGTTATCTAATCCCAGGGCCTGTTGTATTTTATAGGAGTTTGGTTTTTGTGTTTGGTGCTACACTGTCAGATTTATCATGGTAATGTACTGCTTATTACTGTAGACTACTGTGATTTCATTAGTTCGACTATGATGGCATATGTGTGGTTGTATTTGTTTTTGACCTGGGGTCATTCAGACATGAAAGAGATGTCGGATTTCTGCATGGTTGGTCTACATGTAAATATAAGCGTCTGTATATAGTTATAAGTTACTTAGGTCTGTACAGTTATTTGAAGTGTTGTATTTTTGCATGCAGGAATATGTGTATTTGTGAGTTTGCAGTTTCATTAACATTTTGGACCTTAAAATAAGCCCATAATATATTACAGTGTATTGATTTAAGTAATCTTCAGTGAATTTTGTTAAAATGTTTTTCCAGCTACGTGGGGAATCTTTCAAGAGATGTAACAGAGAACTTGATTCTTCAGTTATTTACTCAGATCGGGCCGTGTAAAAGTTGTAAGATGATAACAGAGGTAAACATGCATCATAAATTACTTTAGATGTGCACTGAAATATTCTGTGCTTGTCAGAACAGAACAAGTTTCTGAATAAAAATGGGTTTGTGTGCAAACACTTGCCAAGATTATATTCATATTTCAAATACAGTTTTTATTTATATTGATTTATCAATTTATTTTTAAACTATAATCAGAATGTAGCCAAAATACTGTTTATGCCAAAATATTAAGCAGAGTGTTCCACACAAAACCATGTCTTTGGAATAATATATTTTCCTGGCTTTTCTTCTCAGCAATCGGATAGCAGCAGGAAGGTGAATTCTTCTATTGGATTTTCTGTTTTGCAGCATACAAGCAATGACCCGTATTGCTTTGTGGAATTCTATGAGCACCGAGATGCAGCAGCTGCTTTAGCCGCCATGAACGGAAGGAAGATTTTGGGAAAGGTACACATTGTTTCTTCAGTTTAATGGACAATCATGGGAATTATTTTGGGGTTTGAGGTTCTTTATTATAATGCTTTGTATCCTACATATCTAAGCCTTATACCTATAGCAAATGTATTTCTTTTGACAGGAAGTCAAGGTAAATTGGGCAACCACCCCTAGCAGTCAGAAGAAAGACACATCCAGTAAGTATTTTGGTTTATATTTGATTCATTAGTGATTTAATTGTTTTTAAAAATATTTCTCTCTTCTTTTCCTTTTGTAGATCACTTTCACGTTTTTGTGGGAGATCTGAGCCCTGAGATCACAACAGATGACATCAGAGCTGCCTTTGCACCCTTTGGGAAAATCTCGTAAGTTTCCAGAGGCCACACCCTTCTGTGGAATATCTTTTTCTATTGTCTGAATAATGTTGGGTGGTTGTGTGTGTTACTTGGAATCAAACAATCTTTAGTGTTTAGCCCAGACTGTCTTTTATAAAACCGTGAGCAAAAGATTGAGTTGTTAGTTGTTAACTGAACCATAATTAGCACATTTTGGGAATGCACTGATATGCAGTTTTAAAGCGCATTGTGTTACATTTACTGCACGCTTGTCATTGCATTGGCTTCTGGCATGAAGTCACATTAATGTGAGTAATGAACGTTTGTGTCACAAAAATGTGGTATGTTGCCTTACTATTCTTCTAATATAAAACAGATCTACACTTCTACAGGCTGTAAGCCTGCACAGTTCTTTGTCCCCACAGTTGTAGTTGTAGATATTACTGATATTTAATTCACATAATCAATATCATTAGCAAGCACAGGGCAGTATAGTCACCACTGTTTTCCCATCTGATCTGTTTAAAATGTAATATTTCATCACTAATCTCCACTGCTATTCAGAAATTGGTAAGTAGTTTTGATTTACTACAGCAGTTACATTCTTAGTTGGAAACACAAATATATGCACTGCTACTCTGAGAAATTTTCAGATTCTCCTTTAGCTCTGAGTGTCAGTTAATAGAGCTCTGGTTATTTTACAGAAATGCTCATAGGATTGGACAGGAGCTTGAAGGCTAACAGCAAGGAACTGTGCACTCTGGGAACTCAGTTGTAGAGTTTCTTTCTATTTACTCTTTGCTTTTCATATTTGTATAATGCAATATTTTCCTATTAACACTGACGTAGTGAGACTTTTAACAAACCTCTGAAATACATTTTTATTTAGTAATAAAAGTTTTCATGATGGTTTTCCTAGTTGTGTTGATAGTTTGATTCTCCAAAATTCTGAAAATGTCAATTTTTCAAAATTTGCAGCTTCCCAAACTCCATATTGGTGGTAAAGAATTGACCAGGAAAAATAAAGAAATCTGTTAACAGGCCATGTATGCCGTTTAATTCCTTTTTCTCTTTTGATATTTCTATGTACT
>JAZGTK010008873.1:3751-17824 GCA_036877625.1 Ambastaia sidthimunki | reverse complement strand
AGGGAATGCCAAATGCATAAATGTGAATGTTTGTGAATTATATGAAAACGTAATTAGTTACCATTTTATTCTGGCATGAAGCTATTTCTGCCTGCATCACGTGAGTTGCTATATTAATTTAAATTCTAATAGTTAATAATTTAATCTGCACTGTGAAACGTGTTACACAAATAAATGGGAATACATTAAATTCAAACTGTTTATGGCATTATTACCGTACTGTATACTGGTACAGTAAAAACGTGCATGGTTTTTACCGTACACTACAAGAGCACACGTGCATGCTAAATGCTAAAGTACAGCTTCAACATATACGACTCGACACACCTGCATAAACATGATCTTTCTGTTCATACCCTGTTGCTTGAAAACACTAGCTGGAGTTTATCTTAGCGCCGCATTTCAGAGGCAGTAACGTCAACAAACAGCTAAATATGCAGCAATATCGATCGCTTGCTGGGCTGAAAACTGAAGTGCTATTTTTTCTTTTCCTCATTTCTAGGGGTTGAATGCGTTTTGTTGCATTTCCTGCCGTATTTGTGCTAATGCTGCAGGCTTCTGTTATGACTTATGAGGTGATGTGAATCATAGCTCATGTACTATACTGTCCATCACTGCACGATTAAACACTTTTTAACGATTGTAAATACTCTATGAAGGTTGCATTTGTGCAGCGATTGAACACTCAAGAGAAAAGCAAACTTTTCACTGGAATTTTGTTTGGTAGTTGTCAAACACAAGAATTGTTCAACCTATCACAACCACGTCCCTGAGGAAAATGTTGTTTCTTAGCGGTTGCTCTTTCAAAGCTCAGGGGATTTGATGGAGATCTCAGTTGTTTCATTTAAGTATCAACTTTGTCTCAGATGTGTCTCCTTAAATTGCTTAGAAGAAATAAAAACAAATGAGACAACCGTTAAACGCAATAAGCAGCTGTAAAATTTATTACAGTTTCCAATTGCTCTCCATTAAATCTCTGTACTGTCTTAGAGAAATACCTGAGATGATCTAATCTTTGATTTTCTTTCCCATGGGTTAGCAAAATAAAAAGGGGGTGGGGGGGCACGAAGATGCTCTTCATCTGGTAGAGCATGAGAGAGAAGATACGGTCGGATCGCTGCATTGTGAGGGCATTTGGATTCCTGTAAGCCTGTACCAACACTAAAGCTTCTAACCTGAGTGGGAATTTAACTTGTATCTTTAAGTATCAAATGTACTATATCTGTATGCGTGTGTGTTTGGGCAGAAGAGGAAGTGAAGGGGGTGGCACACAACCTCAGCTGAAAACCTGAGTGCACGCTGCCCTTTACAAAAGCAAATTGCTGGGAGATATTGAGCCCACTGTGTCTGTATCCATGGCAACAGAGGAAGTTCAGGAGAACAGTAAAGTACAACATGGCTGACGTAGAGGAAGAGGTGTGTGTGTTGATGCGTGACGCTGAGGTTGAAAATCACATATTAACTGAGCCACATATATATATATAGGTATATATACGTGGCTGTATGTATATACACACACACACACACACACACACATATATACACACAGTATATAAAGTAGTGTGAGGCCATGAGGATTCAGAGCATTAACTATAGGCCATTGAGCTCATATGCATACACACACAACGGCTCTGTGGTGTAACACTAACTCACTTTAACAACCTTCCTGACACGCCATTTGATGTCAAAATAAGGTATGAACGTAATACGCTGCGTATCAGAGAAAATATAGAACCGCTGTAAACAAGTGACGTCTAATGAGTTTCATTTATAATTATTTTCATTTGTGAAACTGCACGTTTAAACACTAGAGACCGCAGCGTCCATTACACTGATGTACTGCACCACAATGTTATTAACCAATACATTAATGTAATGAATTGAGCAGAACTCACAAATGAAAAACTGATATAGAAAGACAGGATAATAGAGAAACAGAATAATAGCACATATACTAAACGACCTGTATGCTAAACATATACGGTCAGCTTGTTTTCTTTTGAAGTTTATGACGCCAATCCCTATCAGACGGAAAAATAATCAACTAAATACATATTTTTGCAATTCTGCCGATGGCACATATTAGACAGTTCAGTGACTCATCACAAATCTTTTTTTAACAATTCTGTGCAATTCTGTTACAATCAAAATAATGCTACATTATTCATATTTTACATTTACCATTTTTCAGTATTAATTATTAATCATTCTGTGCTAATGTAATGTGATGCAATAAATGTAATGCAATAAACTCATCTCAGGGCAAAAGTTTACAAAAGCAAAAGTCTTCAAGAACACTTTTTAAAAATCAGAATAATGAGATAAAGTTCTTCTGTCAGAAGAAACATAGTTCATGATCTTTACTGTGAGCGGTTTGCATTAAAATCGTAAAAGAAAGTTTGGTCAGATCAGCTCATCCAATCAGAATGCAAGTATCTGTTTTATAAACAAACTGTAGCACCACTCAGAAAGATGTGGACCTACACGGCTGATTGTCACTCCCTGAATCAAAATCATTCACATTCATGAAGATTCTTTCCCATAATGCCTCAGTTATAGCAAGCAATCAGCACACATTTATCATCTCACACTGTGCCGAGGGTGGCACTTTAAACATGGCTGCTCTTTTGGTAATCGGTTTAATGGAAACATGTTGACGTCATAATGTCATATCGCTCACACGACACGCACGAGCACGGTGCTGTCAGAAGATATCTGTGGAAGTGCTGCGTTCTTCCCGAAGCTATAATGCTGGAAATAAACATCACCCAGGATAACATCTACAGACACTAATGTCATAAGTTTGTCAGTGCTGTAGTTCAGTTTGCCCATTAAGCTGTCATTAATTATTTATCATTCAGCTGTTCAAACATGATACAAGATTGACTCATTTTACCCCAAGGCAAAGCTGTAGATAAAACAAATTAGAGCGTGTTTTTTATTGAAAGCTATCTCTACTGATCATCAAAGCAGCTTATGAGACTGAAACATTCAAATTCTTGACTTTAAGGAATAATTTGATCCGTGAGTCATACGTCTTATCAACACCGAATCCTTTCATTTGAGACGATTCTACGAGGCAGCCTCAGTCTCTTTGAAGATGTGATTAAATAACACTATGAATACATATATATTTGATTTATATCAAATATGTCATTGTGTGGACAGCTGCCAGTGTGAACTGTGGCTGTGATTCAGTTAAAATTGGACCAATTATTATGTATTTTTAAGTAGTAGTAGTTGTAAGAACCCAGCAGAACCCAAAGCACCAAGACTCATAGCCAAGTAATGAGCACACTGGAACGAAGGATGGAAGTGGAATGGAGAGACAGCAATTTCCCTTTCCCACTCAAAGCATTCTGTAATCACTCCACTCCAGGTCCACTCCAGTTTTTCCATTTCTAGTTCCACCCACTCACTGAACACTCCATGTTCACTGGTGAGAGAAACCATGTTCTGACAGAACGCTCAAACCTTTAAAAAACCTGCTCCTCGCTCCAGGCAAAATCACCCCACCTACACTCCTAAAAAATAGTGCTTCACGATGTCATAGAAGAACATTTCTGGCTGTATGGTTCTATAAAGAACCTTTAACATCAGCAGAACCTTTCTGTTACACTAAAGGTTTTCTGTAGTGCAGAAAGGTTCTTCAGACTATAAAAAGGTAGAAAAGCAATGCCTCTTTTAGGAACCTTTAACTAAAAGGTTCTTTGGGGTCCCCATGGCATCACTGTGAAGAACCTTAAATAACCTTCTTGTATCAAACACAGACAAGCAGTCTTTGTTTGATACAACCAGGCAAATGTCCTATTATTGTTAATCCATCTATCTGTATTCTTGGAACACCATTTCGCCAATCAAATTAGAGGACTGGAACTAATTGTGTAATGAAGTTTAGGAGTTCAGAGCACTGACTCCAGTTCAGCTCTCTAATGAATATCTACACTGCAAAAATGCTGATTTAGAACAGGCTTTTCTTTAATCCCTAAAACAAGATACACTTAGTTACAGTACAAGCCAAATCTGCATAAGATATTAAGACTTTTTTCAGTGAATGCATCTTAATATATGCATATTTTATGTTGTTTTGTTTGCCTTTGTTTTTTATTTGTTTTAGGCAAAAACCTAACAAATTGTCTTTTTATTTCTTAGTTTCTTATAGCTATTTTTGCAGTGTAATCAGTTTTATTTGGGACAGGACCTCCTGTTTGGAAACAATTCTTGTTTTTGAAGTTTGATTTGGTGATGCTAGAGAAGCAAAAATGACACACTTTAGATTAATGCACAAATGTTCAACAGGAAATAGACCCGGTTAATCAACAATGTTAAGATGGGCAGTTATGTTACTTCAAATAGAGTTTCCATTACCAGTTAGAGTGAACGTTAATCACAGCGTCTCTCTGTTACCGATCAGCACAACGTAATGTAAACGTTAAAACTGTTAACTGTGATTGATGATACAACTGACAAGATGGAGGACAATTCAGTCTGATTCATTATACAACAGAAAACAAGAATGTTATTTAAAGGGCTTTATTCCCATAAGTCCCTCAGTTTGGATATTTCAGGAATCTTGTCTTTATTACACTTGTGAGTTGTAGCACAATATCCCAGTTTAAGAACTATTTATTCACACTCTGTCAGGATTATCACTGGAAATGCTTTTCTCTTCGCCAATTAATGTTAGAAATTGTCCCACCGCGCGGTACAAACAGCACAGTTCGTCTGCCGCGCAGGGTTGTTGGTGTTTTGACAAATGCCTTTTTCTGCATTAATATTTATGACAAACGCTGCCAGTTCGCAAAGATAGGAAAACGATGCGTTCCATTATTCAACAAGTGAGGTAAAATAAAAGCACAGATTCCACACTAGCGAACAATTCATAACGCATGCCTGTCCAAGACTTTGTTTCGTAGGAGAACGCGACAAAACGTTAAAAAATAAATAAGAAATAAAAAGAGAAAAGTCTGGTTTTCTTCTTCACTGTTTACCGGATTGATTTTTTCCAGTGTCATCGTTTGGAAATGAGAATTCCACACACGCAGGAAGCTCAGAGGTAAGTAAATTTTAAATTATGAATGCTCTTCATCGTGTCCAGACCTTATTTGGATCAGTTCTCACCAATCAAAATCCTTCGTGTCTGAGTTTGGAAGGCCGCCCGAGGCTGTCAGCACATCTTAACACTCGAAAAGATAAACAAGTCAGAAACTGATCAAAAGGAAGTTGGGCATAAATACAGACACCAAATTACAGATACATCTTCAAGCTAAAGATTGGAAACATTTACCTGTGTAAACATTATATATCTTTGAGGTTTGGTGGAAAAGCATTCAGGAAACGGAATCATCTCTCTTTATCGCTCAACATGCTACAACCCTACAGCAGCTGTTTCCCTGTTTCATGTCTAAATGTGTCTTCCTGCTTTAAGATTATTTAACGCATCTAAAGTTTTGTTGCTTTGCCTACACCTGCAAAAAGCCTTTTCAGATATTCTCACCTGAGAAAAAAAACTATATTTTAGTGTCACTGTGGCCCAAACCAATCTTCTTCAACTAAATGATCTCAACTCCACTGAGATGGCTGAAAGTTGAGGAATCTGAGAAGTTGCTTTCAACCGTCTCCTTCGACACTCCAGTTTCGAGTTGAACAATTTACACTTTGAATTGAAAGCAAAAGTTCAGGGTCTCGGAGTGAATAAATGCCGGTTTATATTAATCTGTGGTTTCATCGACGCTGACAGCTGGTACGTACCGGCGCTCAGATACTTCACAAAGCAGCACTGGATTAAATGGCATCTTTTCTTGCAGCGAGGGATAGGATGAAGTTTGACTGAGTACCATTTAATAATCCTGGAGTCCCATAAGACACTTTAGGTGCCGTTAATGAAATAAGAGCAGACTGTGTGTCCGCCTGGCAGTTTCTCTTAAAGGAACAGTGTCAAGCAACTAAAAACTCAATGTGCGTACATGCAGAATGCGCATATATATATACACACACACACACACACACATATATGTGCATGTATGTATCTATGTATATATCTATATGTGTATATATATATATGTGAATGTTTGGGTGTGTGTGTAAACATACATACACACATCACATTCTCAAGGCTAGAGAGAGAGATCATTAGTGATGTACTTTTAATAAATCCATCGCAACAGCAAAATGATGGTGTTTAATGTGCTCAGCCCACTGCAGGATCCAGGCTGGGGGCTTCGTTAAGATCCATCTCTGTACTCTCTCTACTACTGTAAAAACTGCTGTTTAGTTTGACCTTAAAAAGAAGCAGATTTTGCATTAGCAATGAGATGAAACTATTGTCAGCTGTCTTAATCATTTGAGGAGAGTAACTGAAATGCTTCACGTCTTTGACGAAACACAAACGTCAATCTTTTGTTGTGCTAAAAATGAATCATAAATCTACAAGACAGGTTTGACTTGTAATGATGTAGAATCATCTGGTTTTAAACTTCACTAATATATACACACATACATATACATATATATGGTGTTTAAAGTCAAACATATATGTAAGACAAACAACTCAGATTCTAAACTTTGACTACATGAGACGCATTCAAAGCTGCAGAAAAATGCTGATAAATGCACACCTGTGACTGCACATTAACATTAATGCAGCAAGTTGCTCTGTTGTTGCTTGGCAACAGCAAACAGTCTACAGGTGTAGGTTAACTGCACCTATACTGCTAAACCTGCACATTCCAATGAATTATAAGAATTAATAATAAGAACAATTCGAATAAGAATAAATTGAATAACACATTTAGCATCTTTTATAAGATGACATCAACACACACAGAAATCTACATACATGGCTGTTATTGGGAAAGAGCTTCTCATGCTGAATTGAAAATGACGTGGTGTGGAAATAATGAGGAAGACGACAGCGTGTATGATCAGCACTGACGGCTTTCAGATCAGCTCAGCGTTCAGAGACGCCGCCGGCCGAACGCTCTCGTCGCATGACGTCACGTCGCATGTGTGACCTCCAGCTGCGGGCAACATCCTGTAACCTCTGCTCATCTGACACGCAAGACCGAGGCCAGAAATCTCCAAATCAATGGATGCAGTTCAACCGGGACGTGTCTCAAATCTCATTGTGAGTATTATGACGCGTGTCCCTGGTTTCTCACAGCAGTACTTTGATTGCCAACATGCATGAATAAAGATGCGTGTCGTGTTGTGTGCATGTAAATGTGCGGTTGTCTTGCCCTTGTGCTTTGTGTGTTGATGAAATAAAACCTGCACAGTAGATTAAACATGTAACGTAAGACTGTACTGTTTCCTCAGCTTGTTAAACTATTGTGAGGCAGGTGAAATGTTTCACAAAACAAAACCAAAATGCACCGCTAATAACAACTGTCCTGGTGTAGTTCTGGTGTTTGTTATCAGCGAGAGAGACGCTTTCAAAGTGCCAAAATCATGCAGCACGGACCAATTATCTGCACAGAGCTACCGCCATAAAAATGAGCGATACGAGTTGCGTGACCCATTTCAGTTCCCCATAATCATGTCAAAGTTTCATATTTGAAATGAAAACATTTATGAAATTATATATACAACAAAAACAACACAATGCATATATTTAAGCTACGGTTCCTTGTTTTCATCATTATTCCCAAACCATTAACATGTATTATGATGCTGGGTGAACCAGTCAGTCAATATAGWAAAATATAAGCTATAAATATAAGCTACTTAYACAAGTATAAGTAAAGCAGACCCCCCCCCTCTGACCCCCGTGTAACCTCACGTCTGATGACAAGCTCGCATCTGTTCCACTGTGATGGAGGAATTATAATAAATTGGCACTTTAGAGCACAAACATTGCAAAATTGCAAAGATAAAACTACTGGGTGGATGCAGACCTCTAAAAAGAATGACATTTTTATTGTCATGGTAACTTGGAAGCACTAGCCATTTGAAACGCTGGAGAAATGGACAGAGCAGAGCTCCAGATGTAATTATAGTACATTAATGAGGACATTACCTGCTGTATGGCTGTAATCAAGGTCTATAGGTTCTTTCTATACGTTCTATATAACCTCTATAAGATGTATATGTACATACATATATATATACAAAACAGACTACCATGCCTCATACAAAATATTAGTGTAAGTGGCACGTTTAAGCATTTTATGGCAATGTACTGTCTAGACATGATCCCTAAACAGAAGCTATTTCAAAAAGTAGCCAGCAAAAATATGCTTCCTTCCCCTCTTTAGGACCAATTTTAAGGCTGTTAAATTCAGAAAACCACAGAAGTATTCTTTCTACAGTATATAAAAACTATTTTTGGTGTGATATGGATAACTGGCTGAAAGTGGCATTACTCAAATTCAGATCTGATTCAATATTTTTGTCTGGGGGAAGTTTTGCATTTATAAAAGTGCCCTAAAACTACAGAGTTTTGTGAGAAATCGTTCTGTCTTTCTTAAATATTTAAAAAGAAGAGAGAATTCTCTTAAGCACAGAACTGTAGCTTGCAAAATCCCTTATATATATTTAAATAGCAACACTTGGTCTTATGACAGTCATATATTGCCCAGAGAAAATTATCTGTTTAAATATATATAAGACATTGTACAAGCTACAGTTGTATTACGTATTTGCTCTGCACAAGAAAATCTTACGTAGCTTATAGTTAACTTTATCGTTTATCACTTACTATAATGAGTTTGGATGAGATTATCTATAACAAGGTTTTATATATCGACATTTGCATTTGTATTTAACCTTGATATTTCACCTCCTTCCAGCCCAGAACGCTCGTCAGAAACAGAATTTTAAAAAAACGAGAAAATGTCTGTCTGTGTGACTGAGGGATGTGTTGTTCTCTCATCAGTGTTGACTCATTCACCGGCATATCTGTGTGGGCAGCTTAAGAATAACATTCTCCTCTGTGCAAACCCTCTTCTGATGATAACCAAAAACCACCAGCTGTGCTAGTCCCGACAAGCTTGTAAGCAGTGAGAAATCAACCTCTTTTATTTTGTTTACTCAAATGAGGGCAAACGAGTGTTATTTGTGAGCGAGTGAATAATTTATCCTCATTCTTCCTCCTTTCTGAGATTTTGACACATCCAATCTTCTCAGATCTTGAATTGGAAACGGTGAATGTGACAAAATGTCACTTTTTAACTAATTAGCTAACACATCTAACACTTCTTATGATCACAAACGACTTATATACGCCATCTCCACACTGTGCACTCATATTTAGTATGTTAAACAAAAAATAATCCATTAGTGTTTCCGTATGGCAGGAAGCCAATCTGATCCTTTTTAAAACCCAATCCAGGTGTTTAGCGAGCTTTAAAACACTTTCACCCTACCTGCATTCTGAACTTTAAAAGTTTCATTCACAGTGGTAGCAAATGTTCAGATTCACGTGGGCTCCAGATATTGCAGAGAGACTGTTATATAACTGGACCATTTGGGCTGTGAACAGTAAGGGACTTTTGCTTCAAGTTTACTCAAGTGCTCCAAAACAGATATGCAGCACACTGCCAAACTTTCTACTTCCTGTTGTTTCGTAGTTCTCTCTTTCCAAAGACACGAGAAGATAAACTTTTAAATGCAAACACACAAGATTAATATTGGCAGCTCACCCTAAAATCTTTAAGCAGCAATCTGGAACTTTTTTGGGTTAAAAATGAACAAAAATCAGTTTGAGCAAGAACGTGTAAAATCAGTGTTCAACACGATCTCCTTTCCTTACCCCGAGTTACAGATTACAGCTTTTAAAATAATATATCCTTTTTTCACAACTTGTTTATCAATGCGTATAACGCAGGTGGTGACTGTTTCCTACTTTCGTGCTGTGCTAACTGAATGCTTTCTTCAATCATCCAATCATAAATGGGCAAAACAAAACATTATCTTTAATTATCCAATCATAAATGGGCAAAACCCATAGGACAGGACAGTCTGAATTATGACATCACAATTCACTCGCCTCAACGTCAAAACCACAGCTCAGTTAACGCCTTGTTCGCAAAATAACAATTGGCAGAAAAGAAAGTTCACAACCACACGTTCTTCCTACCTGTGGCTTATTCGGACACAACCGTTCACGTCTGACCTGTGCCAACCTGTGCCAAACCCGTCCATGCTGAGTTTTCATGTTATATAATTCAGACCGCAGCCAGCTGGATTCTGCTTAATGTATTTAGTAGAACCAAACAGACAGACATCCTCATCATTTTTCCTTGGCATTGCACACAGAAAGATGTTCTCACTGGCTAAAAATAACTGCTATGGCTGACTGAGTACTGACTCGAGACTCTCTAACATTACCTAGAAACAACAGAGCAATAAACAGTGTTGAGAATACTCAGAAGCTCAGCGGATATGATTTGGATTGCAAAATGTCTTTGTTTTGCACTCAAAACAAAAAGTGATTCATTTGCAATATGTACCCAAAATGTTCCTCTGGTCAGATTTGGGGGTCATGACCCAATGTCCTATGAGCATGCGAGCATATACACAAACAACAAAATATGCCCCACAATGAGAACAGCAACTTTAGCTTTAATTTTTTAAAAATGTTAAGCGTACAGCAGACTGCTTAGCATACAACATGACTGGAACATCTGGAGAGGTAGGTAGGTCACTTCAGAAGAAAATAGGGCAGTCATCTTGACTTTTAGTAAGTCACAATGCCTTACAAAAGTAGAGGAATTAAAACAGTTCAGTGGGGGTGGGGGATTGCTTCTTGGGTTTAGTAGGACGATGTACAAACAGCCAACAAAGAGGTCTGAACCAGTAAAGCCAGCATTTAATTTGCATTGTAAACCCTGAAACGTCTACATGGGCATCATTTCAAAGCAAAGAAGCTGTCTGCGTTTAAGACGAGCGTACAAGCCATGCGTTGTAGGGACACACAGAAGCGAGTAAAAATGAAACACTTACCGCATTGTGTGTCTGAGTCTGTCCAACCAGGATCAGAATGTTGGAGCAGATGATGGAAAGGCAGAAATTGATCAGAATAATGGATCTCTCGGACCTGATGTACCTGAAAATAAGATCAACCAAATATGCAATAAGAACATGTGATAAATGATGAAGTATTACTTGTTATCTTCTCTGTGTATTTATGCACTTACCTCCATAGAATCGCGTACACCACGGCCAGTGTAATCAAAGCCAGGCAGGACAGACCACATCCCACTATGAGTGTCACAGATGGGACCCCTGAGTACTCCATAGTCTGTGAACAACACACAAGAGCTGCAGCGAGCCATTTTCAGACCCTTGTGCCACTAATAAAAGCCCATTTCGGTGGCTGGTAATAAAGCACATTAACGTATGCTTACTGCAGCAGGGCCATTTGTACAGCCCAAATTTAAAGGATTAAAGCCTTTTTGCTCTGTAATTCAATTTTTTTGCTTTCATTCAATTTCCCTTCACATGAATATAATGTATTAGCCTCCACGCGCAGTGCTCATTATCAACAGGTAGGTGCTTAAGGTCACAAGCACCATTAATTAACTATTACACATAACTATCTACAGTCTGCTTTAATGCAGCTGAAATGCCCGTGCAACAGTCAGTCATCACACCATCATTTGAGACAAATAAATGCGTCTTTTTGCCACAATTTAGAACGTTTAGACATAATTATCAGTTTGTGCTCAGAACTGATGCTGTCTGTGGATTTATTTGACCGTGTACGATCATTTTCTGGCATTTAAATTGGACGTACAGGCCTCTACTTATTTATGCATTTTTTCACAAAATTCCCCTCCCCTCCCCAAGGCCCCACCCCCAAATCAGCTCAAGAGTCACAATGACACATCAGCTGTGCATTAAAATGATACAAGTAATAAAACGTTTCCCTGTTGCAGCACCACGACACACAAAACATCATCGTTTTCACACGGGAGCCATTAATTCAATGCCTGGTCACATGGGCAGAGAAAAAATGGCCGCCTCTTACTCTGTAGGGTAAAAGAAAACCATATAGCCATCTATAGGTCTCTTATGGAGGAAAAACCTGATTCTAAATCTGTTGAATCTTACTGGTGAGGAGGCCACAAATGACGCCATTAAATCTCCAGTGTGAATCACATTCAACTGTGTTGAGCAACATACTGGTAACATAACAGAGAAATGAAGATTCAAGGCTATATCTTACTGTAATCTTTACTGTAATCGTTCAGTGGGGGGTGGGGCTTTAACAGGATAAATCCATCATTAAAAAACCATAATGTATACAATCCACAGTTCAAAACATCTGCATAACATCTCACCACTATTAAGAATAATTCTGATCCATGCAAATAGCAAATATTCATCATGTTCATACATGTTTTATGCCAATGAGTAAGACGGAGGAGATCCTGTGCTTACACATACACGCACACACAGAGCGTAGGTAGATCTCTATCATAATCAGATATGGCAATATTACAAAGCTACATGCAACTGAATATCAGCTCCTCTAATCAATACAGCAGCTCCGAATGAGAAGACCAGCCCATTACTTACTATTTCTCTGGGTTGTTGAGCCAAAATGGCGAAGGTAGATACCCGATCACATAAGCATTTGGTGTGGGATGCATCGGTGAGCACAGTTCTGCAACCTTTAGCGCTCCAGCTCCCCCAAGAACCGTTCCTATACACAACACAGACAAGATTAATGCAGACCGGTTAAAGCTCGCTTTAACAAGCGTTCCCCTCTAAATCCGTCACTCTCGATCCTCAACAACGAACACAATCTCATCCAATCTCATCCACTTCCCTTCCTAGAGAAAGTGAAGGAGAGGCATTAAACGCGACCGCGCAGAGAGCGACTGAAGGCTCGGCGGAGCTGTCCAGCGCCGTGGTGCTGAAACACTCACAAACACACACACACACAAGCGAATAAAGCGTCTTTACCGAACCGGTAAACGGGGTTTTTCCTCTCTTTCTGCCGTCTTATCGCTCTCTATCGCTGTATATTTCCGCTGGCTTTTCTAATTAGCGCTTTTTGGACGCTTTCCTAAGGGGAAAAAATCAGCCTCGGAACGGCGGACGGCATCAGATAGACGCTCTCTCGCCTCCCGCCTGGCGCTACAGCGGAGGGGGGAGATGCATCCGAAATAATCCCCCTTTCTCGTCCGTTCGTTACGATTGCGAGATTTGGGCTTGGGTTTCTCACGAAGTTGAACAGATTTCATACTTTTCTGAAACACGGGGTGCTTTTACGTGAGATAAACGCGAGGGAAGGTGCGAGCGGAACCGTCAACCTCCCCGTGAAAACGGGCTGGATGGTAGCAGCCGGTTTCTCCTTCTCTGGCGAGCAAAATGATAGAACAGATATTTCACCTGTTTATTAATGCTTACGCATCTCCGGTGATGTTGCAGTGGTTAAAGATTTGACATCGACAAAACAGCTCACTTGCACTCGTTTAATAATTAATCATTTTATAGTAAAAACAAACAACAACAACAACAAAAAAACAGATCAACATGGTCCCGGTTCCTATACACTCATCGTAGCGTCTCATAGTTCGCCACGATGTTGTTTGCATTATTAATACATATACATACAATTAGTAAAAATGCCCTTTGCATGCTTAGACAAAAGTCCAACAGTGATGCACTATTAAAACTTGAAGCAAGTTTACTGATAAACCAGTTGAATGTTTATAAGAATATTGTCTCCAAACCATACATAACAAATGCAGCCTTCTCTGTATGACAAGAAACCTTTTGTAACCCTTTCCAGAGAAAGACCATTGAGAATTGTCTCTCACATCTCTGTAATTAAACTGCGCTCTCTTTTTAAACTTTTAATTAAGCTTACATCTCACTCTGTTTCATATGCATGGCTAACATGCATATAATAACCTTCATTAGCAAATTACATTTACAGACATTATTAATAACAGATTAGAAGTTCACTTACATTCAAACGTGAAATATATAAATAATGTCTTGACATTTCTAATTCTCATCTGAATGTAAATACAGTGGTCTGTTAATCATTATATCATGTGCTGAAACACACACACACACACACACACACACACACACACACACACACACACACACACA
>JAZGTK010008872.1:0-17824 GCA_036877625.1 Ambastaia sidthimunki | reverse complement strand
CTCAACATCATGCAGATGTCGTTGAATGTAAAACAGCACCTAATTGCGTCTTACCATGCGGTTGCCAAGAGCAACCATGACAAGCTGAGCACTTGGGCTGATGCTGTCTGTGTTGGGCATGAAAGACACAGGATTTGGCTCCCAGTCTGACTCAGCGAGTAACACACAGCCTCAGAATATTTTCTCCCTACATGTATACATGTTGTTRCAGTGGATTTTTAAAAACAGATTATCCATTTAAGAACAAAAAGTACCTGTGTACTGTGTGAGGTATCATTAGAAGAGAACAGGATATGATTTATACAAGAGTTTAATTAGATTTAATTAAATTATATTTGCTTGGCTGATGTGAAGTTCATGACCTGATCAAACATCTTCACTGAGCCAATAGCATTAGTCCAGCCCACATAGTCATCCAGTCCACAACTTCCATCTGTAAGCTGTCCTAGGCATTCTGTCATATTTTGCTATACAAATAAATGTGAATTGACTTAAAGTTTTTTTAAGGACCTTTTGTCATGCCCAAAAAAATTAAAAAAACACATGTTGGAGGAACCTGCTCCACTAAACAACAGGAATAGAAGATCCACAAAAAGAAAACAGTTTACCTAGTCATTCTCAGACGTGGAGATAAATGCAGTCATAAAGTGGTCAGTTATAAGCATAAAACACACAAAACGAGCAATAATGACTCCAAGTCCTTCAGCACATCATATCTCATAGGCATTTTTGTTCCCCTTAATTATCTGAATAGAGAGAGTGCCTGGCAATAGAGAAGTGGTTACTATAGTTACAAAACTTCTTATGGTAAACAGAACATAATGGACCTCTGCCTCACTTATGATCACATTTGAGAAAACACTGTTGATAGGCACTTTTCATATGAGGGAGTAAAATCTTTCCATGGCAGTGTGAGCTGCCCCAAAACCTGCCACAACCAGCTATTTAAATGACCTTTTAAAGCACATTCAGAATAATGAAGTATAAATAAATACAGTATAAATGAATCACTAGTGCTTGCTGTTCTGACCCTGTTTTCCTTTGTTGTGTTTGCTGCAAAGTGAGAAAATGTTTATTCCTTTAAACAGAGGTTTGCACCCTAAATGCTGCACTTGCTAAGATAATTAACACTATACCAATGAAAAGAAACAGATACCAAAATACCTGAACAGCATTAACTCCTTACCTGTACAGCAGATGGCATTGTAATATGGCAATGTGTAGCTGTTCACCAGGGAGGTTGTGTATATAGGTGGACACACAATCACTAGTGCATGAACCCACACATCATAAGCAAACACCCAAAAGATATCACTCTACCTCATCCATGAGGTTCCCCCAGCGAAACACACAGAGACATTTATGTTGATGCCAGGAATAGCTTACTGTGAAGCAAATGTCTTTGTATAGTTAATTCATTTGAAAACATCTTTTTTAAGAAACATCTTTTCTTTTAAAAAGAAAATATTAATAGAAAAACATGTATTTCAAAGCTTTTGGAGAATATCAGAAACAACTGGAGTTGAATATTTTAAAGGGAATAGCAAAAAGTGTTTACCATAGGAATTACTCATTAGTAAATGTCAGTTAAAACCTCCATCTGGACTAAGGCAACAAAAGTTAAGATCACACAACTATCCTTTATGTAATGCTCAATTTCTAACACAATGTTTGCTACAAAAAGTTGTATTTTATATAAGCATTTTTAACGGATAAATTTAGGTAATGCTTTACATGGTAATACTTAACATGAACCTATAATAAATAATACTTCTACAATGTTTATCATTCTTAATGCACTTTAGCATTTACTCATACAATAAAAAATTGTGTCTGTTAACATTAGTGAATGAACAATGAACTAACATTAATAAAACAATGAACAATGAAGTTTGCATTAACTAACATTAACAAACAATAAATGTTATAAACATATGACATAAACATATATTGCTCATTGTTAATTCATGATAGTTAATGCGTTAAACTAAAGTTAACGAATTGAACCTTATTATAAAATGTTACCAAATTCAAAAACTTTTTGGAACATGTAGAGCAGTAAACACAGGTTTATGATCAATGCTTTGAAATCAATGAAGCAACACTTACTCATGTTCAGTCATTTATATTTATTCCATTTCATCTATTCACTCAAGACAACTAACTAAAGTTTATTAACTAAAGTTCACTGAATGTATTGTATAAATGTCACAATACAAGAGCCTTTAGACAAGACAGTATAAGCACAAAAAGCACAGTGTTAGTATTACTTGCTACACTTCTTCCAATAAACAAAGAGATCATTAAAGAATGAAATAGAATGTTACTATTACATATTACATCAAGAAATTACATTGAAATTACAAGACGTGTAAGTTTCAGTTTCTTACCAGTTAAGCCACTCAGAGGATAAAATGATAGTGTAAATTTTTCTCTCTCTTTAGCAGAAAAAAAAGAAGGCCTATAAAACTGATTAACACCAAACTTAACGTGTAGCACTGAGCTTGAGCATTACAAAACATGCAATAATACTGGTTAGAGTAACAAATGTCATTAATGTGTCGCAGTACATGCGGGTACATTTTTTAAGTACTCTTGTTTCAAGGTTTCAGGGAGGATAACTACACAGTCTAGGTCCAGAGGAAGAAAATGTTAATAACTTTGTTAATGAATGACATTTGTTATAATAATGTGAAAAAGTAGCAGTTTCATATGCTGCTGGTGGCATAGAAATTCAAGTGCTGTCAAGTGCAAATAACATTTCAAAAATAAACACTAAATGTGGACTTTCATTTCACTGAGCTATTTGACAAAGGTCTTGAACTTAAAAATTAAAAGAGGTAACTGGTGCAACTGTTTAAATTGTTTTATATTATTTTGCAACCCAATGTGTCTAATAATATAGGACAATGCTAAAAAAAGTGTGTAATATTTGGCTGTTCATATAATGAGGGCATTATCCACCTTATTTAGAATAAAACATTTTCTTACAGGCCACTGGTACAGTATGCCTGGAGTTTTATTGTATATCTAAATACACAAATTACTAAACTTAAAACCATGTGATGTTGACTTTGTGTTAAAGATTTGTTTGAAATATGAAGACAATCTGAACATACTTAGAAATGGTTTATTAATAAGTGAATACAAAGGGGATGTGTTGCATTATTCCAACTGGAATTATTCGTAGTCATTAGTAGTAAATGACAGTAAATAGCCATTAGTTTTTTTGTGCACCATTTTGTCTGACAGCTAAAGCTGCAACCCAAAACACACCAAGCTAAAGTGCAAAAATTACTTTGAAATCAGCTGCCCCTGCTGAAAAGACCAGTATATGTTGTGTGTTGCATACTGCTTGTCAATATATAATGTATATCAATATATGAAGTGCTGGTGTCCCCACCGATATTCTTAACTAGTTTGACCACCATGTCTATGCAGGCCCACCATCTGGACCATCCCCAAACCATGCTGGTGTAAGCTGGTCTTTTCATCAGGGACACACACACACACACAGTTACTGGCCCCAGCTGTTGCGATCATCACTTTCATCTGTGTTGGACTCATATCCAGAGGCGATTCCAGACTCTCTGAATCCAGGTGTCTCCAGCGCACGGAGAAATTGATTCCATGGAGGAGAGCAATCGCCTGACTGATCTTCATCCTGACCCTGACCGGAGTCACGATCCTGCTCCGATTTCCTTTTTCCCTGGTCTGAAGATTCTGTGAAGAAACAGAAGTTATCCAGCCCAACCAGGCTGTTGGAGAGAGAAAAGCCCCCCCGAGGGGGTGGCGGAGGGTTGGGAATGGGGTCACGTGGTGTTGCTGGCATGTTGGCACGCAGGGCAATTTCCAGAAGGCTGTCCTGGGATCCCACTTTAGAGAGAAATTAGACATAATAGCATAATAGCAATATTATTTAGATGTGATATCATTAAATTATTCTGAAAAAAATTCAGACCAAGATTTTACTCATAGGAACTAACTTAACTTGTAACACCTGCAACTTTGTTTAACTTATATTAACTTACATTTCCTAATAATTAATTTGTACACGATTTTTGAGTTTTTAGAGTCTTTATGATTTTATGAGTTTTGTACTTTTATCAGTAGTTAAACTGAAATGTGTGTGAACATTCAAACAGCACAAAAAGAAGCAATTAAACTTAGCCACATTTGTTTTACTATTTACTATTATTTACACTTTGATATTCATTATTTAGGGAATAATTGTGTATATTAAAAACATTAAAAAAAAAAAAAATCATATTTGCACCCTGCTGAGCACTAAAATAAAAATGTGAGCAAGCTAAGGATTCTCACCCTCTAGCAGCTATAGAGGTGAGAATTAGAGACTCACAGGGGGAAGGTTTGCGTGCTTGAGTGCGAAGCTCCAGTTCCTGGACGTGTTTGACCAGGAGAGAGAGATGCTGCAGAAGTTCAGTGTTCTGCTGAAGGCACTGCTGGACTCTTGTCTGAGCCTCCGTCCTGGCGCTGGTCTCCACCGACAGCTGCTGCTGCAGAAGAACCACCTTAAACAGTAGAAACATCTTTATTCTCTCACTAAACGTTATAAGACAAGAGCATGTCAGATATATTTTTGCACCAGTAATTATGGACCACAGACAGTAGACGGCAGTCATTTGGGTTATATATAAGCACAGAGAACATCTAACTTGTGCTGAGGCAGCTTGGCTCCTCTGCTCCTGCTGCTGTAACTGTCTCTGGAGCAGCTGAACTTGATGGGCTACTGTCAAAGGACTTGAGAGAGTCTCCATCACCAGTACTGGGTCCTCACAGATCTGCATAGAGATGCAGTCTGTTTACTTGCTGTAACCAACTATTTAACTTTAAAGTTGACATGAACTGACATTTGCAATCCATTTTATTATTTAAGTGCTGGATTTCAGAGAAAAGAAAACTGTTCTCAAATTAGACATTTGACCTAATTATTAAACTTATTGAAAAGTGTGAAGTGTTACAGTAATGCCAGATTGAAACCAGAATTGAATGTAACAGTTTTAAAAAATAACTTTTTAAAGGAAACTAAAGACACTGTCCATACGTTTGATCATATCAATGAACAACTTTAACTATATCAAAGCACTTAATTTTGTAAATCATTACAAATACATTAAAGCTCTAACATCTCAGAAAAAAACATTTCCCCCTAGTGATCTGTGTAAACATAGACAGCTTTTATATCTTTTTCTTAAAAGTCAAGCTCAAGCTCAAAAATATTTAGAATAGTTTTTAAAATAGTTTTCTAAAATGTTTTATTCAGTAAGGCATATCAGAGCTGGCAAAACACTCTGAGGCTTGTTTACAACTACTATAAATGTACCTTAATAAACCCTAATAATTTAAATACATTAAATTGATTTAAATTAATTGATTAATCTGAAACTCGTAATGCATTTACACTTAACAACTGTCTGGAAAACTTTAAACACCCATCATTTTAGCACTGATTTAAATCATAAACTACTTTTAAGCCAAATTTTTGCCCTATAAAACCATGTGGAGTCAGCAAACTGTGGTATCTATAAATAACAGAGAAGAGGTAACAGCTTTTTTTAGCACAACCTGATAAGTATCCTAATTATAAGCCTATGTTTTCTTTAAAACAGCATTACAATATTGAATAAGCAAACATTTCACTGACTTATTCTGAAAAAATCTAATTTATGGGAAAAAATGAGACAATTGAACTTCCTGAGTGTGTGCCGACTGAGGTGCTATGTTCAGTCTGTAATGTCAGGTAGAGGACTTTACCGTTTCATCTTTCTCCAGGCAGACACTGTCTGATGTCTCAGAGCTGCTGTTGCTGGCATCTGGTTTCTCCTCTTTGCTTCTTTCCTCCTCTTTAACCAGCCATGCTGCCAAAGCAGAATTATGAGAGTCAGTGTATCAGACACAGGCTGAGCATACAACTGTCTACAGGACTCTTTACGTTCAAGTTAACTTTTACTCCTTAATTGTGGTACAATTACCACATGGTCACTTGTAACTTGTAACTGTACAATAGCAGAATAAACCCTTTACTATCTTTGTGCATTAACATGCAATTCAATTGTCTGTTTTTAAATCACTTGTTTAATTTATTTGTATAGGCTAATTACAAATATTTAAAGTATTTTGTAAGAGATCCCCATATATATATATATATATACATTGTCAGTGTACATTACATTATATACATTGTCAGTGTATCATGGTCCCACATATTAATTTCTGTGAATTTAAACACTGAAATTTTTTTTACTATCTACTATACCCTCAAATGGACAAAATGTTTTGTTTTTCACATATGAAAAGTTTATTGAATCTGAACTTTTGTGTTTGCAAGATAAAGGCATTTTAATCTAATCTTTAATATGTTTTGCCAGTTACTAATAATGGGCCACACACCACGTTTATGGCATTATTAAGAAGAAGCCTGAAAACAAGTAAAACCATTTACAGCAATTTTAAATGAGTCAATTTTCTTTCCAAATTGTTAAGAGACAGGATATGGTCACAATGACATGTGCAAAGTTTTATGTTGATATGGCAAAGCGTTGTTGAGACACAGCTTCAGATCCTTTTTGGCATCTTGCCATCTAATATATTGACGCATTAATCAAGAACTATTTGATCTTTCAAAAAGCTTTTAATTACTTTTTGCTCGGAGTGCACACACAATTTTAAAAAAGTGAAAAAAAGAAAAAAAAAAGTGGGTTTTCCAAATAACTCAAAATGGCGAACTGGAAGTAGTCAACTATGACAAATTTGGTATAGTTGCACTCAGCATGAGCAATGGAATCTATATATAATCTAAGATAAGTCACATTACTTATAAAGCAAATTAATTAAAAGTTATAAGAAGTTCAGTGTTCAAAGTTTTGCAAAGATACAACCTCATATCTGTTTTTGTGTGCTCGCCGTTTAATTTGTTTGGTATACGAGAATGATTTTTTTAGAAAAGCGTTTTAAAACTTTTTATGACCAGTGCCTCTAGATGCTACGTACCAAATTTCATTCAAATCAGATAACATAAAACATTTTTAAAATTTTTATGATGGAAAATTACTTAATAGAGTACTTCAGAGGGAAAGTGAAAAAAAGTGAAAGTGACATGTTTTTGTCAGATATGGTAACCCATACCCGAATGTGACCTGCATTTAACCCATCACTAGTGAGGAGTGAACACACTGTAAGTCATGAACACACACCCAGAACAGTGTGCAGCTATCACTGCAGCACCCAGGGAGCAATCGGGGTTAGGTGCCTTGCTTAAGGGCACTTCAGTTGCTACCTGCTGGCACAGGAATCAAACCAGCAACTTACTGATTACAAGCTAACCAGTAGGCCACAACTGCCCCTGCATGGGAATCTACATGAGCCAAAATTCAGAGGAAAAAAATTCTAGGACTTATGAGTCAAAAGTTATGAGTATAAACGTGAGTGAAACTTTGAACTGTTGGTGGTGATAGAGAGTTTGAGGCAAAGACTCCTATTTTAGTTTTCCTATGGTAAAGTTTCAGATTGTTTCCTTATATGTGTGCCACATTTCATAACATTATGTGCAATTCAATGGGCTGCGATAGACGCAAGAGCAAAAGAATAGAGGAAGACACAGAAACAGAAAAAGATCACTAACAGATAAAATAGGGGTCTTAACCCTTTTGGAGCCTGACCCTTAATAATAAAGTCCTTACAAAACCAAAAGGGTTAAACCCCTAATAAAACAATCACTTCTGATGAGCTTCTCATGAAAGGATGTTCATGAGTGATGAAATGAAATACGAGTTGAGGTCACTCAATGTTTTCTCACCATCAGCATTGTCTAGACTTTGTTTATGGCACACCTCAAATGCCTGTCCCACCGTCCGCACTATCCTCATGGCTTGGCTCTGATACAAACACAGCAGATCTTTAAGCCACCAAGATTTATTGTTAATATCAATACTGCCTTCATCACATGCAGTTCATATGATATGTGACAGAAAAGCTGGTGGAAGCAAAGGAATTTATTTATATTGTAGAGAAAGAGGAATTTATAGAAGTGAGTGACAGATAAAAAAAGAGATAGACAGAGAGAGAGAGAAAGAGAGAGCAAGAGAGAGAACATTACATTCATGAGTGAACTCTACATTATAGATTCTGTCAATGTGATGTATTAGTTCATTTCAGACCGTCCTTGACGCTGCAAACAAAATCCAAGCCAAAAAGATTAATATCGACTAACTCAAAAATATCAGTCTCCTTTACTTTAGACTAAAGAAAATCTAACAGAAGATATAACCTGTTGAAAATCTCCCTGAAAAAAGCAAAAAAAAACATTAGGTATATATCAAACTGAAATTATTTTAGTGAGATTTTAAGGTAAACATAATGTGTCTGCAAATAAATTCAAAAATAAACTACAAAATTAAGTAGAAGTGCAGCTCTTTTAAAAACATGTTTATCGTCACTATTTGTTTTTTAAAGGTCATTAAACGTTTATATTTCTCTCATATTTCTCTCACTTTTTATGAATAATGTATACAATTACACTCTTCTCTTCTAAAGGTTTAATTAAACAAAAATATGCCACCACAGTTTCTCTTTTAGTCCCTCAAGATCTTTTGACATATTAGATGTGCCAAGATTGGAAAATAGCAGAAGTGTTAGTTGCCGCAGAGGCGTCAGGAATCTTTAGTGTTTTGACACCACAACATTTATACAACCAAGCAATATCATCAGTATTCAATCCCTATCATTCACCTTCTTGTGCCATAATTATCCATGGACGAATGTCTGGACAATGAATCAATATTATTAACATTTCTGTCATGATCTGACAGATCTAGGTCAACTAAGGGTCAGTGTCTGAAACACAGATTCATACAGATGCACACATTTTTAGTTCAAATCTACAATCAGCAATTATGTTTAAGATATAAGATTTCACCATGGCTCAACTTTTATCAATAGTAAAATCAATGCATGGCCTGTCCTGGAAGAATAATATAACTAATAACTCATTTAAATATTTTTTTACAAAAATAATTACAGTACATAAATTATTTATGTAATTTGAAAATCAGCATGTAATTGATGATTGCTTATTTGTTTACCTTTCTCTTTGATTTGAAGACATTGCAGCGAAACACGTTGCTTTTTTTGTCTCTTGCTATATAACTAAATATCTTCAGGTCCTGTGAGTCGTGTGAAACGTAAAATATTCTGAAAAGAAAAAATATTAATGAGCGACAATGATGGACCTTAAAATTGTCTCACTGCCATGGCAACATGGCCAATTTGCTCATGCAATCAGTTCAATGTTCCAATAAATAATTATTACAGGAAAACATTACATCTGCCCACTATATGTTTAGAATGGATGCTGAGATTTGACATTTCTGACTGACTTAGACCAGTAAATGTGTAATGATCGACAAAAATAATATTACTGCTAAATACTTTTTCTGTTTATGTGAGCTGCAGACTAGTTGTTGCTGTGGGATTTTGAGGGTATTACATGGCATACAGATGATTTTGACATGACGTGTGCCTGCACTATAATAAAGGTCATCACGCCCCTGGAGACCATGTCACTCCAGTCATGACCAAAATTAAAAACGAACTCTCCAAGTGCAACAGCAACTGCTGTAAATAACGTGTTTAAATTACCTGAAAATGGGGTCCTGGGCCAGTGTTATGTGGTTTTCATCCCAGCTGTATCCATATTTCTAAGGTAAATATTTCACACACTTACTGTTACATGTTACTGTAGCATTGCAATAGTTGAAAATGTTACAAACATACATTAAATTGTTTAACCTTTTTCTTTTTCCTCATAACCACTCTGACTCCATCCACAGACACTATGAGGTTGACCTTCTTCTTCTTGATGTTCTTAACTTTAAACTCATACTAAAAGCAAAACATTAAAAATACAGTAAGTTATAGGGAAATTACTGTAAAATGTTAATTTAACATGATTAGCCAGATAAACGATGATTCTGAACACTGAAGAATTACAGTACATCTTTGTCAAAGGGATAGTTCACCCTCCATCATTTACTCTCGCTGTATTACTTTTTGCTTTGAAGGAACACAAAAGAAGATATTCTGAAGTACATTGGAAAACAGTGGCACCTGTTGACTTCCATTGTATGGACACCAAACCACTGACATATTTCTCAAAATCTCCTTGGAATGGAATAGAATGTAATGGAATGACATACTGGAATGATTTGAGGGTGAGTAGATGATGAAAAAAATGTCAATTTTTGGGTGAACTATCCTTATACGATCTGGCATGGGGTGATCAATAAATTGAAATGCAAACTAGTTATATAAGTTTTTATATAAAAAAAATAAAGTTTTTTTTTTTTAATAAAAGCCTCTAATAGTCATAATATATAAATATACAAATTAGTATTACAGATGTGTTTGAAAACATACATCCCAAATCAAACAGATTCTTAATGTCTTAAACTTTGTAGCAAAGGACTTGAGTGCTGCAATCTCTACTTCACAGATATGATCAGATATATCCAGACATCAAACACATGATGCTGTTGCTTTTGGATGACTTGTTAGCTCTGTTAGAGCTAGGGCACTGAGGAGCACTCAAAGACGATAAATAAACAGGAAATCCACAGGGGTGGGATTAAAGATGGTGCACTAGGCACACTGAAGTTTAGTTGCCTTAAAAGATCTCAGCAGAAACACCACTTTTATCTGAAGCTTTGATTAGCACTACCATTAACTCTTAGTGCAGTCCACACTAAACATCTCACACTACCTTCTAAACCCGGGTTTAAAACCACAGGGTGGGGACATGAGACTATGGAACTGCTGCAAAAAGATTTAAGATAGAAATTTATTGAGTGCATAATATTGATTTTAAAATGTCCATCAAGGTATCTGAAGTGATTAAATTGTAATTGTAATGTTATTGTCAATTGTACTAAAACTTCAAACAGGGCATCAGTCATTTTCTGCATAAGACATGCTATTTAAATGCATATTTTAAATATTTGTTATTCTGCAAGCCTTACCCGTATTTGTCTCATAGCAGCCAGGATTTCAATCCTGCTTTTGGGTCGCACAATATCCAGACTCCCGATGAACTGTAGCAGGGGATGTTAATGTAACAAATGATTATATACACAAAACGCTAAGATCAAATACACGTATTGCATACACATATGGAATACATACACATATAACATATGTATATGTATTACAGGAAAAAGTAAATAAAAACTGAATTATTGCAACAGGTGAGATACATGGAGGTACATGTATAGTTTATGGCAACACAGTACATTACAGTTTGTTACAATACACAATAATATATTTACAATAGCATTAGGTAATTACAGGCTGTTCCACAAAATAGTTGCATCTTAATTAAATGCTATTCTTTAGTATCAGTCGGTACTACAATACAAGGGAACACCTCCACTGTAATGTAAAGTGTGAGCCACTTGTTAAATATTTGTCTTTTGTAAATTATTTTTTATTAATACGCACCTTGACCTCGAATGAGAGCCCATTCTGAAACTGCCGTTCATTATCAGCTGGTGGTATCAGTATCTTCGGGTCTATCGAGTCGTCTACCAAATTATACTTACTCTTCTCTAGCATTGTTGTAATATGTAAATATTATTTAATTCCTTTATTTATTTTAAATATGTTTAAGCGTCTTGATTGCACTGCTTTCTTAAGCTGTTTCCATTAAAAATGACCGCAGAGATTTTCCACCACAAAGGACTTCAGCATCATTCAGTAAACAGAAGCTCAGCGTTTGTTTTATAGCCAAGGAAAAGGTTTAACACCGACACACAGCAGCCTGTCTGGATCCCCAGCATCAGTCCTGCATGATGATAAATATTTCACCTGTCTCTACTGCTGCAGACCCTCCTCATTCTGAATGCACGGGTCCTTTTGGGTGGAGGCTTGAATATTAATAACATTCATGAGACAAACCATCGCCATTCGAAGTTATCAAAGCCATATGACAAGACTCATGTAAAATTAATGAACAGCCATTTGCTATAGGAAGGTTTCCACACACGTACGTTAATATTCATTAGCCAAGCCTTCAGCATAGTAGGATTCGTTGTCCGTTGAAACAGTGAAACGCTTATGAAGTGCTGACATCTTGTGGATTTAAAGGTGAAGTGCCTTTTTGCAAAAGAACGCTTTGGCATGTTTATGTATGTTGTCATTTTAGCCATACTATTTAAGGCCCAAACGATCTTTAAAGACATTTAACGATATACTAGTTTTGTAAACGATATTTTCATGTAGGCTATCCTACACCGATTAAGGCGGGGCAAAAAATCTGTGTGTTTATTACAGAGAAGGGAACGTTTATTTTATTGTTACATATCATCATATATCATATCATATGTCATAGAGACGAATGACAAAAAACATGCATTCCGTATGCACATGAAAACCATCTTAAACCACTATTAAAATTCAATCTAAGATGGCTGATAATGTTGATGTGAAGATTTTTGTTTTTTCGAGCTTTAAAAAAGCATAAAAATATATAGTGCTAAATATGCTTGTTTACACGATTAGAATGGTTAAATGAGGGAATAGAATAATTGAGAGTGCGATAATGTTCGTAGACGTCCTATCTGAACAACTCTCACTGACACATAACTTACAGCAGGTGGCACCCGTCCCTAATGTGTTTAGAAGAAGCTCGAGAGAGGGTCGACGTGATTTGTTTCTGGTTTAATACTTGGTTCTTGAACATAACAAACGAATAAATAACAAACAAGCAAAAAATAAATAAAAATGAAAAACAAATAAAATTGAAAACAAATAAAAAACAGGCCAAACCTAAACCCCACAAACCCCATATGCTAAACCCCAAAACCTGAACCTCAACCACAGGTGCTTCAACCTTTACTCAGCCATAGTCCCTAAATTCCTCTAAATTTTCAGAGGGAAATAAAGAGGGTTTATAAGACTGGTAAACAAGGCTCCAACATAGTCCTAAACCAAAAGCTTCTTGTGACAGCTTTTTGCATCCTCATTCATTTTAATGGCATCTTGCAGTCTAGGTGAACAGAGGGTTCAGCAGAGGGCTTTGAAAAACAGTGTAAACCCTTGTATAACCCTTTTGAAGTGGAGGCCAGTGTTATGCTTGCACTGTCTTTAAAGTCTGTGAAGTTTGAGCTTTGAATCTTTGAACTTTCTGTAGTGGGGAAAACACACAGTTACATAGTTCCTAATCCATATATTTCTATATGTCTATTTCTATATTTCTGTAAGTTTCTATGTAGCTGTAACTAATCACAGGTGTGGGCAAAAGATGCTCTGTTGCGTAACATGACTAACATATTTCAGGTGGCTTTATCACAACTGTCACCATTTATAGAGACAAGTAAGGCCGCAATGTTCTTTTTATGTTCTTTTGGCTCTGGGTCTACCTCTTGAGGTGTTGAGAGACCTGCATCATCTTACTGAACTTGGTGTTGTGACTATAAATAAATGCACAGAATAACACAGCTAATATGTGTGGTGCTTGACAGTGTGTTTTCACAGCACAGTGAGGAGATAGTGTCTTAGAAGGTGCAGTGCCTATTGACTTTTCTATCTTATTATTTTTGGGGATCCAAAAGCTTGTTATTCCACATCATGTGTGAATTTGGCCTCAAATCAGCTTTGGTGTTTTCAAGTCATCAACAGCCTCATTATGCGCCGAAAAAAACAAAAAATCAAGAAAATACAAATGACAAACACATATAAAAGATTGTTATGTTCCCTCATTTCAACAAATATAAACTTGATAATAGCATGATGGTAAAAGCAGCTAAATTAAGCCAGTAGTTTTTAATCCACAATAAAACCAAAACACCCACAATGCTTAGAGGGTTACATTGGCTGATAAATCCAATAAATATTTCAAAAATAATTTTTGCTAATAATATTAATTAATAAAGGATCTTTATTTAACAAACAATAGCTTATGGTAAATAAGGGTTTTGAAATAAACACTTGCCAAAACATGCTAGCTTACTACATCTTATAATTTGTAAGGTTACTACGGTTACAATGAGGGTGGAAAACACAAGCCAATTTCTCTGAATTATGCCCCTCTTCTACAGTATACATTGTTCCTCTGTTGTGTCTGCCTGCACAAGTGTGATTTAAACCTCCATCAGCCTCCATAAATAGCCCTTTGGTATGATTAATGTATGCAGAGAGATGTGTGGTGGATATGCCACAAACATCAGCAATGAACAAAGGTATTTACAGCAAACAATCTAGAACTCAATTGACGTCATTGTTGTAAAATTCATCAACACTAACAATAACTGCATTGCTAAAATAGCACATCATGTCCACTCATGTACTCATGTGAGGCCCAGTACACATTTAGCACTGGGAATGTGGGCCAGTGGTGTGGACTGATTGTCTAGAAATGCATAGGTCTTCTCATTCTGGTCTTTGCCTTAGGAAACTGACCCTGGTTACCATGGCTTTGTATAGTATTCTATCACTAATTGTGTCGATTTTAATTAAACAAATCTACTTAAAGTTTATAACAACTATGGTAGTTTGTTTGTAAATGTGTTCAGATGAGTGTTTTTTATATAATAAATAATTTTTATATAATATTTTTATATAATTTTTATATAATAAATGTCATTTGTTTTTTAGAAACTGTAGATAAATTCCTCCATTCTTCTGTTTGTAGTAATGCAGAACCATCTTTGGTTTAACCAGTAGATCATCTGAAATAAAGGTTCCTCACTGGTTTATAACAGAACCAGGATAGGCAAAGAGCCCTGTTTTTCATAAAAACTTTTTTCTTCAGTGGTTCTTAAGAGTCGATTTTCTGAGATAAAAAAAATCTTTCTAAATGACATGTTTTCAACCTGAATAGACCCAGGCACTCTATTTCAGACTTTCAGCCAACCAGTTATATTTTTATACCATGAAGAAAATACTATACAGTTATATGCCCTGCGGGATCTTCACAGACTCTCAGTGAGCTATAGAACTATAAATAAAAGCTTTTAAGAACCTTTTAAAGAACCTTTTTAAGTTTCTGTACAGCATCAAGCAGTAAAACTATTTATTGTCCTAATCATTATTGTCATAGCCTTTATTGTCGTATACTTCAAACAAACATCATTATTAAACTATAGTTAGAATGCAGAAAGTATGGCATATTTACATTAGCCTTAAAATGCTGTTTTTCAAACCAGCATTAAAAAAGGTTTAAATCCTAATTGTAAAGATATTACAGACCCCGGTCAATACAGTTAAAGGGCAGCATATGAAAAAGGGGGTGCAGGGCTGGTGAGTCAGTGGGGCATTAAACCATTTATGTTTCTATGCCATCACTACACAGGAGAGATAAACAAGCTCCTGCAGAGACACTGAGTGGGTGAGATGAGTGGGCCTCACGGTCGTCATGGAGACCAGCATCCACTCCACACAGCTTTTCTGGAAAATACACCTCTGGCAAGCAGTAGATTCTGGATAACCTGAATTGTCCTTTCGGCAGTTAATTGTGTGTTATGTGTGTATGCATAATGTACATTTAAATGGCTTTAAGGTGACAGGTATTGTTTTTTATGACTAAGTGCCTCCATTAACCTCGTGTGAGGGTGTAAGTGGGGTGTGTGTGGGCAGAGAATCAGCACACCTACATGTTTCAAAAGGACAAAGAAACAGCCATTTCCTTTTAGCTGAACTACAATAAAATAATGTATTCAGCTAACATAATATATTAAAATAATATATTACCTGGTAAATGACTCCTAATTCGAATATACAATAATTATTTGATATTTTTTTACCATCCTCTTTTAAAATAAATCATTGGATACAAATCTTTGAATGTAAAAAAAATAATCTGGCATTTTTATTTCATTTTGCTTTCAAGATTTTTTCCATGAAGAACCCACAGTTGTTCATTATAAATAATATAAATAATACTATTTTCAATATAATTCTTCAATAAATACTCAATACAAAACTCAATGCAATACAAAATACACAGAAGAAAAACAAACAGTGAAAATAACAAAAGTGCAAGAGTCATCCCAATTTTACAGTTAATCTCCAGTGCTACAGAACCTGATCTTCTTGTGCATTCCACTACTGTATTCATAGAATCAAAGTTACATTTATTCATTTAGCAGACGCTTTACTTACAGTAAATTCAAGGTATACATTTTTATCAGTACTTGTATTCCCTGTGATCGAACCCACAACCTTTGCGCTGCTAACGCAATGTTCTACCACTTGAGCTACAGGAATAATCATGTTGAAAGCCTGAGCATGAGGCTGCCTTCCAGTCTGAGTTTGTGTTTCCACCACGAGTATTTCTGAAGCTCAGGAAACAGGCTCAGATCAGTCAACAGCCATAATCTCATACAAACACTGTGTTCGTCAGTGACACATTCCATTGCCATGTCTACATTCGCCCGCACTTCAGCCATGGATAGTTTGGCCCACATGTTGTGTGATGAGTTCCTGGTAAATTGTTGACTTGAGAAAACGAGGATAGCAGTCTTTCTCCATCAGTGTGTAAATTTTGCTCTGGGCTAGGTTAAAGCAGGTGATGGTGGGGTGCTCCATATTACTCATGGTGATGGTTTTCGTTTCATGGTCAAGATTAACCTGAAAACAAAAGGGGAAATTAGTTTTTATTAGTATTTGTTTTCATTTACTGATACAAATCATTTTAATAATGCACATTGTTCACATTTACCATACAGCTTAATTCAGCTTGGATATTTACCTCTCTCGGCGCATCACTGCAGATGAATTCCTCATAGATTTTTTTGGCCTTGAAGCCCAACTTGGAAGAGGTTTTTGTGCTCTTGTAGTCCTCACATGCCAAATAGAAAGCGATGTTTTCCTCGCTGTACTCGGATGACAGGAATGCTGTGAATGTACACATTCCCTCTGCACAGAAACATGAAGAAAACATGAGATGACCTTGATCGCCTTTCATCCTACAGGCTAGACAATAAACCAGTTTACAATTGTTGCTTCTGACATCAACTTACCGTTGTGAGACAGGAGGTCATGGAAAGACTGGCTCCATTTAAGTCTGTCTTTCAGAGTTTGTTTGTCGGTTTTATGAGAATGACCCATGATGTTCAGCTCTTGCTTCAGAAGAAAACTTCCAAACCGAGCCTTAAGCTCCTTTGCCCTATGAGAAAGAAGATCGTCCATCATTTCATTGGAGCGTTTAATTTCAAAGCAGTTAAATGATCTAACATTAATATTGTTTTAATTGTTATTTTACATTCTGAGTTGGTTTTCTTTAATTCTGCAATTGTACCTTTTGAAGACTTGAGCTACTGTTTAACTGCCTCTAAAATAATATTTAGCTGTTTCCACTACTCTTGCAGTAAGAAAACAGATTTGATAACAAATGTGAAAAGTACCTTTCCAGACAGGTGACTGGCAGATGCTCGAGTGATCGGCACATGTTTACAGATCCAGAGATTTCCCACTATTATCCACAAGTGGTTGTCTAACAGTTAGTTTAGTCTAGGACTTTTGAATCTGTCTAAATGTCAGCGGTGCTTGGCTATTTATACAGTTTCCTCTCAACATCATCACCTGGCTCAGCCAATAGAATGCGAGCTGTGGGGGGAGGGGTATTTCTGCCCTTCAAGCTGCTTTTAGTCTTTGTTGACTAAAGTAAATTTCCACTAGCACTCTCTCAAGATTCACTTTTTCCTCCCATGTGCTTAATTGTCTTTAGTGTCTACAAAAAACATTGTCATTGGATGTGTTGCCAGATCTTACATAGTTTTTTTTCATAAAATTTTCATTGACGTTTGGATTACAT
>JAZGTK010008871.1:0-17824 GCA_036877625.1 Ambastaia sidthimunki | reverse complement strand
CCTCAAGTAACTGGCGTATGCAGCCACCAGACCGTTGATGTTCAGACTGATGTCGGCCAAAGCCAGATTAAAGATGAAAAAGTTACTGGGTGTTCTCATTTCTCTGACTCTGAGGAATGCCATGGCCGAAATAAAATTAAGGAAGAACCCAAGAAGACCTAAAAGCAAAAATCTGATCAAACTTTAGAGTTCATGAACACAACACACAAAAAAAGATATTCAGATGTTCCACGAATTACAAGTAAAAGTACCACAGTAATGCCAGGGCTATTGTACATGTTACCATAATGCCATTTTACTACCAATAAGAAATGCTACAACAATAACAAAAAACATATATGAACTTCTCTCTTTAAACAAAGATATCTGTGTATTCGAATTTTAACATTGACACAATGTAACACCAATAACCAACATTTAGAAGAGGTCAACAGATCAAATTATACAAAGGTGACATAAGTCTGGCAGATCACCATGACATGACATGAATCATGTAAAGGGATAAAGTTTATCAAAATAAATATATCTTTGAAGATTGATGGACTGAATGATCAATTAGCATCACTCACCTCCTACCAGCAGTGAAGAGCCAAAAACAAACATATCAAAATCATTGAATCCCTCCGGTAATAAGTATGAAGCCATCATAAACAATATTAATCACAGTCTTCCACCTGCCTAAGACTGCTGACTGCTGTAAGACTGCACTGGGATGCGATAACTTTATATGGTGCTGAAGTGAAAGGGTGTGTAAGATTTAAACCCGCTGAAATCCCCATAGGAATGTTTTAATACCGCAGAAGTTTGTGAAATGAATAATTGCACAGTGCTCATTCACCTCAGTAATTTCATTATATAGCCATTGTGAAATAATATACGTACATTGTGATTAAAATGGTCTCACTGTAATCTCTACATTCCTTTTCTCTCTAACAAATGCAGAAAAATTGTTTTAGGATATTGAGCAAAGTTAGTTACGTAAAGGAATTCAAAGGAAAGATATGCAGTATGTGATACTAAGTCAGAGGAAAACCAATGAAATGTATCATTCCACATTATCCTTGATTTACCATAAAGAACATGTTTTGTGCTCGACACATTTGGTGAAAATAACATCATACAATCCCATTCATCAATAAAAAGATATGAATTCAAACACCGTTGCCCAATCCCAGGGCTAAATTTAACTCTCCAATCAAAAAAAGAAGTGTCTGTTCTATATATGTACAAAAGGCAAGCACAAAGCCTATGAGCTTCCAGGAAGGAATAAACATGTAAGTGAAAATACCCTCTAATCTGCTCTATCCTTTTGATCTGGGGATTGAGAACAGAGGGAGCAGAAAGCGCTTGAGGGAGATGCACTACAGAAAACAGCCTCAGTATCTCCAGCACAGTAGCTAGACCTGATAGAATAGAAGATGTTCGGCCGGGTATGTTTTGCTTTTGGACTGGTGCTTTGCTACCTTTCCTTGTCCTGTGACACTTGTCCTGCTCAATGCAGCTGCTTTTATCACAAACTGAGTGATGGGTCGAAATCAAGGTAAGATTCACACAAACTCTATCATTCATAAATGTAATTGTACAACAGAAATGTTTTATTTTTTTTGTTATAAAATGTCAAAATATTGACAGATGGTTCTCTTTGTTGGATTAACTGTGAGCTCTTTAATCTCCACTGCTAGCTGCAGTGATTCAAACCCTCACAAACACAATATACTGCAGTATTAATCCTAATAATGTCCTAAGATGTTACACCACAGTATAGCAATGCTTATCATCAGCAATGCTAAGATGTCAATTTTTCTTTTCTCACAATTGTTATAATAACATTGAAGCATATGGAGACTGTGACTGACTTTCATATTGATCTGCCCTTACAGCAGCATTGTGTGCAATGATCCAGACCTCACTGTCGTCCCAAACAACTTTCCCTCAGACACCTCCAAACTCCGCATTGAGAAAACAGCCATTAGATGCATCATTGCTGAGAGCTTTCAATATCTCCACAGCCTGGAATACCTCTGGATATCCTTTAACACACTTTCCTCTCTCAGCGTGGACAGTTTCCGTGGACTTTATGCCTTGGATGAATTACGGATGGATGGGAATCTCCTTACTTCGTTTCCATGGGAATGTTTGATGGACATGCCCAGCCTTCGGCTTCTGGATTTGCACAACAATAAGATAAACAGCATCCCAGTGGAGGCAACATTTTACATTAAAAACTTAACATACCTGGATCTGTCCAGCAACAGTCTGGCTACAATTCCAGCAGAAGTTCTTTCTTCATTTTTTTCTCTGAAACCTCAAAATATAGAAAATTCCAAAATTATTTTGGGTGAGAGTTTTTACAATTTACAAGCTGCTGTATGAAAAACAAAGTTTCAAATCAGATCATTAGCTGAATATATAACCATTCCGTATTAATGTTGACAGAACCATCTGTTCTTTGTGCAGGTCTCCATGACAACCCCTGGCAGTGTGACTGTCGCCTGTTTGATTTGTTCCAGTTGCAGAAATTTCCTTCCTCCTCCGTGGCGTTCATTGACACACGTTTGCATTGTGCTCAGCCGGACAGCTTGTCTGGAGTTCTCATTTCTAATACAGACCTGCGCAAGTGTCAGACTCCCCGCGTTCACACGGCTGTCGCGAGGGTGCGCAGCTCCATTGGCAACAACGTTCTGCTGCGCTGTGGGACCATCGGAGTGCCCATCCCAGAGCTCTCCTGGTCCCGAGCTGACGGAAAGCCCATGAACGGCACTGGTGAGAAATGAATCTCATCTCAGTTTAGTTTGACTCATCTCATCTTCTGCTGCTTGCACAGTAAGAGCATTTTGTGATCCGGTACTTTAAATCAAGCACCGCAGTCGATCTTGCATTAGCTGAAAGTCAGCTGTTTCTGTACTAAACCAGTGCGGACACACATCATAGCAGGTCATTTAATTTAATCTAGATTCATTGTAACGCATGGCTGCATGCTGAATTTAACGTCGCCTCCACCTTTATCTTTACGATCGATTGTGATTTAATCTGTCATGTCTTGCGATTGCCTTCAGTGAAACCAACTACTTTTTTTTTTTTGATTACATGTTGTAATGCATGTATCTACATTTTAATTGTTATTTTCTGGATCTGTTCTGTTAGCTGGGTGGTTTTGACAGCTACTGTCCAGGCATAGCGGCACGGACGGGCACGTGGAGTTTGCCCAGAACAGAACCATACCATCATCACTGAATACATACATTATCATTTAATAAAAAAGTGTACACTTGACGATAATTGTCCTGACTGAACTGTAAATCACATACTTTTATTTAGTTTTAAACATATTTTCTAGGTTAGGGTTAGGGTCTAGTTGTATTTGCACAGTCTATGGAGTTGACCAGAATAACATTTCACTACAGGTTGTATGCTTATATATCTGTGTATGTGACAAATAAAAATCTTGAATTTTTGATATCTAATCAGCTCAATATGCTGCAGTTACTGTTGTTTGTAATTGTTCTCTTACGATTAAAACATTGAACTTCTGTTTGATACTACAGTGAATGTTTTGTGTTGTTTTACAGTTCAACAGGAAATCTCCAAAGAAGGGATCATTTGGTCCATTCTCAGTGTCCCTGCTGTTTCGAACCGAGATTCAGGAAAATATGTCTGCAAAGCCACAAACTTTGTTGGAAGTGCAAATGCCATTATCACCCTCGTCATTTCAGACACATGGCAAATTGATGAAATTTTCAAGAAAACCCCCAGTAAGAAGAGCAGCAGATTTGGTCATGCAGCGTATCAGGAGAAACTCATTGCCAGATACGTGCCACCATCTGCAACATCAGCTGCAGTGCCCGTTATCGAACCCTTAAATGGACTGAAAGCCATGGCTTCGATCCAGGTCGAAAGCTACAGCATCTCCGAAAAGGCTTCTGATGTGGTGCCTCCTGGGGACAACAGCACAGTGGAGATGCAGAAAGATGTGAGTAACCAGGAAGCCAATGCGTCTTCTCTTCAGCAGGGTCCGGAGCGCAGAATTGTTCGCTCAGTTAAAGTTATCGGTGACACAGATCACACGGTATCGCTAAACTGGCGAGCGCCCACAGCGACCAACACCACGTCGTTCAGCGTTCTGTATGCTGTGTTTGGTGAGCGAGACATGCGCCGCATTAACGTCGAGCCAGGAAAAAATCGCGCCACCATTGAAGGGTTGGTGCCCAAAACTAAGTACATAGCGTGTGTGTGCGTGAAAGGTCTCATTCCCAAGAAAGAACAATGTGTGATTTTCTCAACGGATGAAGCTGCCAGTGCGAGTGGCACACAGAAGCTCATTAATGTAGTTGTGATAACAGTAGCCTGCGTCATTGCCGTTCCTCTGACGCTCATTGTCTGCTGTGGGGCACTAAAGAGGCGGCTACAAAAACTGCTGGGCAGGAAGTCCAAAGACATTCAAGATTCGTATGTGACATTCGAAACACTTTCTCCAGGCGCCAAAGCTAAAGGCCTGGAAGGAGAATATCTGACCAGACTCAATCAAGACGAATCCAACCGCCTGCTGTCTGCTCGTTCTAGTGTGGAATCAGAGGCCACAAGGACCGAGGGGCAACCCAACGAGTACTTCTGCTAACAGACATCAAACAGGGCCATCTTTATCCTCACATTGTGTTTAGTGCTCTCTCTGCATTTGCCTGAAGGACATTTGTGTTTAGAAGCATAAATACATGTCAAGGTCCTTAAAGTTCAAATAAAGTAATATATTTATGTTTTATTTCTCATGCACTTTTTAATAAATAGTTTGATGAGTGAAATGAGATGAAATATTTTGCAATGTCTTTAACAGGAAATTCATTTATCTGAAAGCACAGTGTGACATTTTTTACTTTCAAACCATCTGACAATATTGCAATGCACAGTCCACACCACACAGTTTATATTTCCTCCTTTCTAATACTTGATGTCCCATGGTAACTGATTTCCAACAATCTGTATTTGTCTTATCGGTGTATGTCTGTTTGTACTGAAAAATATTTGTGTTGGAAATATTTGTCATAGTTTTTGGTTCCAGAACGTTGGATCTGTTTTTATGGACTGAATATGTTTGAATAGCAAAGGCTCATGGGCATTCCTGTAGCTCTATTGTTGGAGCATTGCGTTAGCAGAGTAAAGGGTGCGAGTTTGATTTCTGGGTAAAAACAGATACTGATTTAAAAAAATGCATGTATGTTTAATGCACCTGTAAGTCACTTTGGATAAAAGCATCTGCCAAATGCATAAATGAAAGGCTAAATTTGCAAACATCTGAAATATTTTGGAATATTTATTAGTAATATTTTGGGTAACATGACTTGAACCAGTGAAGCACTGGCATAAACAGTGTTAATGCCATAAACTCAATGAAGTTCATAGAAAATGTTTTCATTCCAGTATGATTGGGTGAGATTTTAGAATGAGTGCACTGTAATTTAATTGCTGTGTCATTACCTTTTTAAAAATGAATGTGAAATATATATTACTTAAGGTGAAGGGCATTAGTTATTGCACTATATGTATCTTTAAGTTCAAAACAAATAACCAGCACAGAGACTAAAATCTTTTTAATTTACTTTTAATTCAGTGTTGCAGTACTGCAAATACTGTTGCTCCTGGGTGAAAGATTTCAGATGTTTTTTTTTTCATTTTGGATAAAAGTGATATCAGTTGTTTGTATTTAAAAATCCTTTTTATAACACAATTTAAAAAGCTTTGTTTGATTTTTTGGAGCACTATAAATGAAACATTCCCAACAACAAATACCACATAGATTCTGTACACTTTGTCATGGAAAATAGACACACAAATTAAACTGAAAGTCAGTGAAAAGTCTTTACAAAAACAATAAATATAACATCAACAGCATAACTACAAACATCAGATAGTGTCCACATACAGTCAGGAATACATTTACATTACATTCAGGCATTTAGCAGACGCTTTTATCCAAAGCGACTTACAAATGAATACTTTAACACTTTATACACTTTAACCGAAGGCAAAAATTGTTCTGGGAATAAGTTACTCATATAAGCGGCCAGGAGGACGTCTATTTCTATAAATGTATTATCAGTTCTTTAAAAGCTGAAAACTAAGGGTTTGAGCATTTGTTTAAAATATCTTTAAACATTAAAAACTGCAGCTATTAATACAAGTTTAATGAAGTGAGTTAATTTATTCGATTGCTTGAACTATACGGAAAGTATTTTTAGGCTGTTACACACAGATGGCAGTATGGTGCTAAAATGAGATTGGAAACACTTGCGTCACATCTGCAGGTCTAAATCTAATGCGTACGCTGACGCGATCTTTAGGTGCAATTATATTTTCCTAAAATAACACACTTTTTTCTCTCACAATGATGTTTCATGATCTTTATAAACACATACACTACACAGATGTATAGGCCAGTATTTTCTAGTTTTTATTAATTCATTTTTACAGATACAAGCCAAATCTTAAACTCATGTAATAATGTTACAAAACCGAATAAGTGTATAAGACGGCAACTTCAAAACACTTAAGGAAATATATTTGCTCGACGAACTATCTGTAAGATTAAATGTTCATCAGAACACACCTGCTGTACTATGATAAAACAACTCTGTTTTCAGCAGTAATAATTCTGCTCTAAGCTCATCTTTAACTCTGACACCAGGGTCGAGCTCTTGCTGCTACTGTCCACTGGAACGTCCTCCATGGTTTTGCTTGCGCTCCCCCTGGAGTTTCTGTATGCCACAGCACCAGACACTGTGGGCAGTGACTTGGAAGGCAGTGGGGGTAAGACAGGAGCACTGGGGATAGGTAATTTGAGCCTGGAGGTGTTCCTGTTGCAGTTGCCACTAGAACTTTTGTCAGGTTTAAGCAGTGACCTGAAGGTCCACTGGTGATGTTCAGCAAGTCTCCTGCGAGTAATGCGACATGCTGGCATGATCCTGTTGAACTTTGTGTTGCGAAAGTACATAAATGTGGAGATCATAATAGTCACCAAAACCATAACGCTAATGATTGTAGCTGCTATGCAAAGAACTTGAATTGGATTGTCTCGGCTCTGCATTAAAAAGGCTGCCATGGGCGCCTTGACATGATTCTAAAAACACACACAAAAAAATCTGTTAATAATAGCAATAATAATAATACAGTGTTTTTACCATGTCCCATAATGTGGTATTCTGACACAAAGCTCACCAACACAAATGAAAAACAGAAATAAAGGCTTTGAACCCAAAGCGTGTGGTTATCTTGACATGCACAGTTCAAGTTGTCTTACCGCCTCTGTGATGTCAATCTTCACTACAGCAGTTGTACTGAAGGACGGGGACCCTCCATCACGAGCCTGTATCATCACAGACCACCTGCAGTCTTTCCCATTGCTGGTTTTCTGCACATTCTCCATTGATTTGATGAACGGCTTCAGCTTGATCTCGCCTGTGGATGTGTTGATGTCAAAGATGTTGTCTGGATCAGCTTTCATGATGGAATATTCAATGAGGTTGTTGGGTTCCTCTGCATCCTCATCTAAAGCCTGAACACAAATACTCAAAATCAGGAGCAAATCATCTAATTCATGTTGACTCAAATGTTTGTATTTTTGTAACATCAAGTATTACATGTTTTTGGTCATAACTGTATAACTCTGAGCATATAAGCAGAGTTTCTCAGCTGTGGCCCTTAAGGTCCACTGTCCCGCAGAGTTTATCTCCAAACCTGATCAAACGCATCTGAACAAGCTTAGAAAGGTCTTCAGGATTATTAAAAAGTTAGAGGCAGGTGAGTTTAAGCAGGAATGCAGCCCTATTAAATAACAGTCGTAGGCCATCTATTAAATAACAGTCGAATTGGAAAGCTGGACAGTTTTCTGATGTATGTTAATTAAATAAATTTTGCATGATAGTCACAAATAAGGTGGAATGATTTGTGTTGACATCAACTATAGCCAAGTGATTCATTTAGTAAATAAAACAAACCTTTATTTTCACTGGTGCTCCAAAAATCATGGTCATGTCCAGGAAGTTCTCACTGAACTCTGGTGGATGTTCATTTAGGTCCAGCACAGTAACAAACACTTTTGCAATGCTGTATTTACCCTCAATATCTTCAGCTTTTACATGGAAATTATATTTTAACTTGACTTCAGCATCTAAAGATGCCCACAGCTGTGTGTAAACAACACCAGATGTGTGGTGAATGAGAAACCTGCAACACACAATCATGGGGTTTCATTTAGAACAATGACATAGATACCAGAGCGGCATGATAACAGCTAAAACTATCATCAGGACTCTTGCTCAGACGATTATTCGTGAACACTTCAATAGATTCATTGGACTTTCACATTTAAAGGGAATCAACAGAATATGATGTTGCTGTATTTAAATCAGCCCATGATAAGAATAAACAGCAGCCTGCAACTTTCATTTGATGCTAAGGCTTAATCAGTTGAGTTGATGTTGATGAATTACCGGAACATGCTTCAGTATCTTAATAGTGGTAAAGGAAAGAGGTTCATTTTTGGAACAGAATAAACGTGTGTTTGATTTTAAAGCCATTGTGATAACTTGTAAGCTGCTCTGGATTTTAATTGGCTGTTTAATTCTAGTCAATGTGACTCTGTATGTGAAAATTAACAGTCAGCCGGAAAGCTGTGATCTTTCACAAGATTATAATTTGCCTCATGCACTTGGGGAAGAATCAAGGCATAAATTTACAGGTTTTGCATTAACCATATGTTTCCTACCTCCAGCTGTCAGATCACCCACTAATTGGGCCCTGACTCAATAGTGGAGTGTGGATGTGCTATTTCTGCCTCTCCAATCCAATTACAAGATTAGCCAGTGTCTTTACTGGAGTTTGTCTGCAAATACTTTCAACGAGGGGTGTGTGTGTGGTGTGTGTTTGTTGGGGGGGTGGCTGTACTCACAGATCAGCACCCGCTCCGTAAATATAGTATTTCACTTCCCCCCAAAGGCCAGAGTCTAGGTCTGTTGCCTAAAATAAAATCCAAACACACAAACTCTTACACAGCTTAAATCATAATACAGTTGAATAATAAACCTGGAGTGACATTGTACGATTCAACAGTAGAACATTTTATAAAGCTATCTTGCACAAAATGTTGTTAAAGCAAAGATACAGACACCTCTGACTATATGATTTATCAGTCAGCTCTGTATATAAGCTCTGTATAGTGTTGGAAATAATTTCACAGAGTTCTTCTTACAGTCACTGAGACAACGCTGGAACCGCCGGGGGAATTTTCAGGGATTCTGGCGATGTAAAATTCTGAGGAAAACTTTGGAGTATTGTCGTTTGTGTCCAAAACATTGATTACAACATCTGCACTTGCACTAAATCTCTCTGGAGTGTCGATCTCAACAGCTAACAGCTGAAAAATATCACATGTGTGCATGTGCACACACAAGCATACACATAAACACACGTTCAGCTTTAACATTGCACAACAAGCCCTTTTCAAATGTCATATTACCATTGTTAGAATAGGAAATTAAAGATCAGGACCAGACCTTGAATGTTAGAAACGGACATTTTTCATAGTCGATGGCAGTGGAGTTCTCCACGATAATGGTGACTTGAGCTTCGTTTAGAACCGTCTGAGGCACCACACGAAGAACTTTTGAGGGACCAGACAGCAGCAGCCGGAATTTTGCATTTGCTCCCTGCATTAATAAATATTATTAAAGGTAAAGAAAACCCATCTGTGATTATTAGAATAAGCTCTATTCAAATTTTTGTACAGGTAAAACCTTTCTCAGCAGGAGATCACAAAAAATAACATGCCACTGCTATCTATGTCACATGAATCAGTTTTTGAATTCTTACATGTTATGGAAACAATTATTGAATAATTCAGATACAACTGAACACTGAACCCTGTCAGTTTGTTGCCATAAACACCGAAGATCTTTATTCTTTACTGTCTGTTACTGAATCAAATGCATTCTGAACCAAATGGTTTGTATTTGCTAATGCACTAACCTGATCTGAGTCGTTGACTGTGATCTTCAGACCTCTGAGTATCTCTCCTTCAGGTGGGTGCTCATACATGGTCACCTCAAACATGGTCTGTGGACCATTCTCACCATAGAAGGTTGGTGGGTGGTTGTTGAGGTCCACCACACGAATAGTGACTGTGGTAATTGCGTAGTCAAGTAACTGGTTGTCAGGCCCAACTTCTGAAGCCTTAAAATAAAGAGAACATCATTATGCAGGCAAGACATTACTTAAATTTATACTCAGTCTTTATTGATATTCCTTTGATAAATATAGCCAACCTTGACTTTTATTTCATATAACTCATTCCTCAGCTGTACTGGTAATGATGTCAAACTAATGCAGCCACTGGTGTTGTTGATGCTAAAGAATTGCTCGCTGTCTGATAAAAACAGAAGCCCTAAATATTAGTTTGACATGATATTTGTGGTGACATGATTCTGAGGTTATAAAGGCCGAAAATTCAGCTGCTACCATTAAGAAAGGAATACTGGATTGGATTGACGTTGGTCTGATCACCGTCCTTTGCAAACACAGTGAATATTTCTGATCCCTGAAAAAGAAACAGACAAAACAACAACATGGTGAAAGCTCAGTGTTATTGAAAAAGTGCTACTTATTACTGTGTTACTGTTCATTTTATTCATTTCTCATTTTTATTGATTATTTATGGTAAACTTATAGTGTTTACCAGATAATGTTGCACATTTATTGTTCGCCATTTAGAGTTACATACATTACGTCTTTGGCAGCCGCTTTTATCCAAAGCAACTTACAATACATTCAGTATACATTTATACAAAAGTCAAACATTTTTATCTGTACATGTGTTCTCTTGGAAATGAACCCACAACTGCTAATGCAATAATCTACCAGCTGTGCTACAGGAAGTTTATCACATTTATTTTGTTATGTTTGTTGTAAATAAGTGCTATCCATTTTTGTTTATCAGTATTTTAGACATGTTATAATGTCATACTCACTGGAACATGCACTTCGTAAACAAATCCAAAATAGGGAGTACCAACAAACACTGGAGGAGAATCTTGGGTATCAAGTACATTGATGGTAATAATGGCTGTTGAGGTCATAACCTGGTATTTTCCATGATGTTTACCACCACCATCCTGTAGAAGAATAAACAGCTCTTACACATGCTGTTTAAAAAATATTTTGCTTTAATATCAGTTTTCACCAAAATTGATGAGATACTAGTGAACAAATGAATATTATTTTCACTCTAATCCTAACCCTTGGTTAGTGCTAACCCTTGATACACAAAATACTGTTTTTTTTTTCATTTCTTCCTTACCTTTGCAAAGACGGTAATAAAATGAGTCCTGGAGAATTCATAGTCTAGTGATTCTCCAAGTTTAACACACAGGACTCCACTGTGACTATCAATGGTGAATTTAGTGTTAGCTGTAGACTGCAGAAATAAAAAAACAAAAGATACAAAATCTTAGTTACTAAAACATGCTTTATTGACCCCTACAGAAAACTGTACAAAAACCACACTTCAACAAATCCATTTCTAAAAGCAGAAATATTCCATTAACTGCATAATAATAAAAAACTATAACAATTACACATGAATTTGAAAGTGTTATTTAAAAGTGTGTCATTGTTATCATTCACATATGCAGTTTTTTAATGTCAGGAGGTCAGATTCATTTATCAGACTTCTATCAGATGCAACATTGTGAAAAACGCTATATAAATACATCTAAACTGAACACTTCTAAACTCAGACAATTGTGTATCTAGAGGCTTGTATCACAATGGTAACAAATCACTACATTAGAATTACAAGGTTCTATCTGAAATTTTTGTCAAAATTATTGACATATACTTACTCTAATATAACTTATTGACACTATTAAATGCGTTTTATTTTAAAAATGCATTTTGGGTGTTTAATTTAAAAAACACAAAAGTTCTATCTGCGAAATTAACCTCAAACTTGTTCAGTCATAATTTGGAATGTACACAGGAGGACCAATCAGGTCTCACCTCTTTATGTTGTTACTGATAAGCCTGTCCCAGTCCCACTGGTTTAATACTGTGTTATGAGACTTGGTAACTGTGAAGATGTCATTGAAAGCAACAAGGAAAGTGCTATAGATTTCTCGAAAAGCCTAAATATGTTTGTGTTTGACAATTTATTTCTCTAGTTCATGCTAGCGTATGCTAGCTAGCGATTGCTAATTCTAACTAACGAATATTATAATATCTGTTTGAGAATTTGAAGGCAGTCATAGGTTTGTTTTAGTTGCAGCTGTTGTTTTCATCTTTCAGACAATTGCTTGAGTAGCATGATCCATATAATCAAGCAAAATAAACAATGATTTACAGCATTCAAGCCTTCTGTCTTGTTACTTGCCTGGAGCATGTTACTCAAAAAATTGCTTCTTCACTTGACGCAACACAGTACAATTAATATAACATTTTAATCGATGAAAACACATTTGTAAGACAGACATTTAACATATTCAAGATGGGCTACATGAGTAAATTGTAAATATTTCTTAAATCATTGTTATCTTTTCTGTTTTGTTAGATTGTAAATTCAAGGCGATTCAGGGTTCTTAGAGTTACAAGGTTCTATCTGCAATTGACCTGTTCCACAATTCCTAGTTTCTAAATGGGGGAGAATTTTAATATTTTATATTTAGAATACAATTGGGGTGTCTGTAACTCTGATGCTTTAAAGTAATTTGTTCTACTTAACAGTTTTGGTGTTTGCAACGCATAACCTTAATATATCAAAACTGGTCAAAACGCAGATAGAACCTTATCATTCTAAGGTAGCGAAATGTAACATGCAGCCAAATACAGAAACAAGCAGCTAAAGCCTCAATACCTGCCAAAATATAATGTACACACACGATGCTGATGGTACAATCAGCGTGTATTTGATATTTGTGTTTCATCTCACTACTGTCGTCCACAGACACATTGTGTGAGATGAAGGGCGACATCAGCACACAAAGACGAAACAGATTTGTAATATCTTCAGTGATTCGTTAAACGGTGAATGTGCATTGAAACCACAGGAAGTCATTTTAACATGCCTGCAAATAGTAGCTAACGCTTCCTCCTGACCCCAGGTCTCTGTCTACAGCTTGGACTGTATAGATGCTTCTGTCTGGTGCTGTGTCCTTTAACACAAACACACACATTTATAACTGTCAGTTATTATGGCTTAGTCATTGTGATTACGACTAAATTACTATGGAAATATGTGTTATTCATAATAATGTTGGTACTTCTATTCTTACCTCAGGGACATCCACTATGAGTGGAAGATTTAAAAACTCTGGCTTTTCATCATTAGCATCTGTAATGAACACAGTCACTTCTTCCACAACCTGAATGAATTACATGTAAAGCACATTTGAGCAAATACAGATACTTGCAAAAAAACATTCCAATTGTTACACAGGTTATATACCAAATCACTTCTTAATGGTGAAGCCCGTCATTTCTGTGACACAAACCCTCCATCTACCGTTCTGTCCTTACCCCATCTGTCATTGGTCAGACAAACAGATGGTCCCGCCTCAAACTCTTACCATTGTTAAGTCAGATCTTGACATGTCAGCCACTCAAAACAAAGATACATTCCTTTTGTCAGATTATAGTGTTTACACTATAAAAGTATTCTTACATACAAAAAGTTACACAGATAAGCTTTTTATTAAAAGTACATTTAGGCATTTAGCAGACGCTTTTATCCAAAGCGACTTACAATGTGAGAACAAGTAATCTCTGTGATTGAAAGTCAATAATTAATTTGTGCTCTTGCAGCCGAAGCAGGATTGAGATGTTTATTGTGTTTTTATTGGCTGTGTGGTCAGTTAGGTGTTGTGTGGTAGGTTTAATTGTCACCTTATTTCTGCCATCTGTGATGGACACAAACGTTACAATCTCATCCTGAACCTAAACAAAGTAAATTGAATTGTTAACGCCAATCAACTTCAACTGAAATCTTTCTTCATTGTAGAGAGATGCACAATTAGAAATGTTAAGAACATACACACACCTCTCTGTCCAGAGTTTCAATGAGAGTCACATAACCTAATTTAGGCTCAACACTGAAAAACTCTTTGTAGCCCACATCAAACGTTATGCCATAGGTCACTTGTTCCCCTTCTGGGTCAGAGCCATTTAGTGTGTACACATGAGTTCCTGTTTAAGAAAAAAAATCTGACAGATGATGAAGGTAAAATCAATCTCATTTAGAAATGTAAACTAACATAACCTTAACGCCGTGGCTTGTAATCACAATGCACCCATAGAATATTCAGAGTTGACCCCCACAATTCAAGTGCATAATTAACAAATCAGAAATTCAGGAAATTCATATAAACTTCATAATGATCTCTACTAAGAATAACATACCAGCAACATATTAATGACATATATTAAGACAAAAATTGGATGAAACATTTGATATAATACATTGTGGCATGTAACTGTAGTGTAAAATCAGACTTCAGAAGTGAAATGTATTTGAATACTAACCAACAGACGTATCTTCTGAGATACTGAATAACGCCATGTTGCCATTCAAGCTGTCTGCCCCATTATCATATAAATATGGTGCAAAATCAGATTTCCCTAAAACAGAAATCTCAACCTCATATTCAAAGAATATAAAACAGATTAAACCTTCTGAATACACCAGGATTTTCATGCAATGAGAATATGTGGAGCAAAATATTTGTGCCTGTGTCAAATAGTTAAATCTGTGTCATTATTGCAATGAAATCACAAAGTATACAATGAAAATATTGACAGTATTCAGCAACAGCATTTCAGTCTCAGTAATTTAATGGACTGTATCACAAATTGAACATAGGGACAGTACGCGACTCACACTCTGATTATAGTTAAAGGACTACTGAGGTAATTACAATGCTGATTAGCTGATTAGATAAAAGACTACCTTAGACTAATCAGTAAAGCACTCAGTAACTCACCCACAGAAATGGAGAGAGAGGTGAGGAGAAATAAAATCTGCTCTTTCCACAGAATCCTCATCCTGCAGAAATGATGAAACATACGGTGAGCGTCTTTGAATGTGTCTGAGCTGAAGAGAGATGCAGCGTCAATAATTCTGTGATTCAACCTACTGCAGACTCAAACCCAGAACCAGAACAAAACAGCTCCTATGAAGATATGAAGCTGAATCTACATATACAACGTATTCATTCTCGAACTACAAGCATCTATGCCTCAGTAACACCTGCCTTTTCATAGAAATATAAGCGAGGGTTATATACACTTACTCCTAACTCAGTTATTTTTTCATTGCAAAGCAAAGATGCCTGAAACCTTCATTATACACAATTGTGCTCTATATTATTTTGTCATTGACCTCTTTTAAGGTGTGAATGCGTGTTGGGTCTTTGCATTTTTTTGTTAGACGTAGAACAGTCACGAGGATACATGAAAAACAAGTGTTTACATACTGTCGTGAAACCTTACATTTGCAAACAGATCCATTGTTTAAAAACACTAAGAAATTCAGTTCCTTCTCATTTGACTAGTTAAACCACAGGAACCTGACTAACTGATTTCCAAGATAGGTAGATAAAACAATTAATCCTGTAAAAACATTTTGAATTTCTGCATGAATTATCTATAGAGTTTGATATGATCTTTATTGTCCAAGTATTTTAATGAATTGTTGGTTACACACAAGTGTTGGTTTGACAGCGGTTCAAGATCTCTTTTAAAATTGAAAAAAGGCATCTTATTTAATAAAGAAATACACACAAAACATTTTACAACAGTGTTTTTATTGCTTGATTAAACCATGTGTTCAATGCAGGTGAGCAACAATGCTGTTTAATTTGATGTGTAGTTTTATGAATAGCCTTTAATTAAATTAAACAGTATATATATACTTAATTGCTTCCAATATGTAATAGTTTATTTATCTAATTTTATCTGCTTGCTGCATAATTATTTAATGTATCACAGGTCATTTTTGTTTTATGTCCATATAAACCTGGAGAACTATTTGGACAAATATATGTTTGGACTCTCCCTCTTCTGGGTTTCTCCCATGATTAAGCGTTAATTTTTCATCACATGAATCCAGATGACTCACAAACCTCTGATACTCACTGTGTTTTAGGCTAAAAATCATAGGGTTTAAGGTCTCACATTTACACAGTTTCTAAGGAATGTACTAAAGTAGATTGTGTTTTTAAAGCAGGACACACCTCAGACCGGGCAGATGTGATCAGCTGGCAATGGCCTGTTTTTAGGGTTTAATCACAATCAGACCAAAGATGAAGGACACAAGGATTATTCACTAATCTCACTGTCAGCTGGTGCTAGTCAAGCCATGAAACATCCTTCTGTCCCCAGATACTCTTATAACAGGACGACCAACACAACAGCTTAACCCTAACAGCAGAGCAGGGAAAAAAAACAGCTTGCGGCACCTGATGAACCATTTAATCATACAACTCATAAACTTCATTACTCGATATCTGAATAATGGAAATTTCACATGTTCTGCAAGGACAGCACTACAGTCTAAATGAAATGTGTTCTAACTCTGTGAATGTAATAGCACTCAATGCAGATCTAGTAAAGACAGCAGATGCATCTGAAGTATATCGAATCATAAGTGTAAAAACAGAAGCACAACACATAAACAAACTGATCCTCTAACCTATCTTTTGTAGCTGTGAGCTAAACCCTTATTTGCATAATAAATAGACAAAAATATTCCACAGAGATCTAGGTTGACCTGAATGCTCTGTCAGGCACATAAAGATATCGAGAGCCCATGTAAATTCCCAGCCATCTGTAAAACCACAATCACATTCCAGTCAGGAAGATCTGATTCTTATTTTGTACCTAATAAACACACGATCTTTGTCTTTAAGGTCCTGGTCAGGGTTGTGTAGTGCACATCTAAATGGCAACACACGAATACAAAAGACTATCAAATCTGGTATCAGAGAATACAGACATTTGCCTCTGCATACCCAAAGAAACCATTTATATGCTACTAAGGTCATATTTCTGAATGTCATAAAAAGGGTGAGTCCCGGCACACTTGATGACTTTCTGTGTCACATAGCAGGAACATGCTGAATAACACCAAACCTCCATAAACAGACACTGAATACAGACCAGCCCCTAGCACTGAGGTGGGCAGCAGAAACATGGACCCTATGGAGAGATGTGTTCCTGGCTGATCGAATCATCAGTGGGCCGCCCAACAGAGTTAAAGGAGCAACAACCGCTCCCATCACACCTAAACAGGAAACACATTTGGAAAATGTGATTGTGAGAGCTTGTTTACCAATAACTGTTGAAAAACGACCCTCAAAACCGACCCTGCACTGCCCTCTAGGGGTGGGTTCAAGTACTGGATCATTAAAAGTTTAAAGGTGAAATCACTTTACCTGCATGTAGAGCTCAGACCAGGTGTTTTGGTACAGAACTATGCTCGTATGAGACTGACCTCGCCAACATTATATAGCTGCAAATACAAACACAGGACCATCAAAACTGAACAAGCATAACGTTTTACCGGGAGGGTAAATCTTACACTGCTTTCTCATGGCTACTGTGGAGCGTAACAATTTCACATTTGTGATTGTTTTAAGCACTAATAATTGGATCAAACTCACCAATGTTTGTTGCTTAGATTAATCTAAAGATGCCAGTTTAGCGAGGCAGCGTTGAATGTTTTCCGGAAAGTCCACATGTGTGACGTCACACCAGCGAAAGCCAAACCTATGCACTGTGGGACTTGAAGTTT